>JAWWMD010000057.1:0-12937 GCA_035044885.1 Pseudobranchus striatus | reverse complement strand
TGGTTAAAAATAACTGACTATTCACTAAGAATAGTACATATAATCGCGTCAGAAATTCACAAATCGTGATTCCCAATCTAAAATGTCTGACTACTGGTGTGTAGATTTGTGCCGACATAGACAAAGGGTATGTGTGTGCTTCGTAATGGAAATAGTCGAAGGACATTTTGGTAGCTCATTCTACTAGCTTACTCTAATAAGTCTGCCCAACCAACTCTCGGTATTCATAGATGTAGATGAGGGCTCAATCTTGAAATTTTAAATTTTTTGGATTATAGAGAGGAGCTAACCTCTCTTTAATTCTAGATCTTAGGTGGTTATAAGACCTTCTTTATAGATATAATTGTATATGTGTATATTGATAATTTATCACTAACATCAGGGGCTATCTCAAAGGGGCGTAACCAAACTGGAGAGAGAACAAAGGGTGTTTCTAGTGGGGAACGACTGGACTAATAGAGAATGGGGATAGGTTGAGATCTACCAGGCTGAGGGGGGAGGGGACAGTGTGAGTAGGCATGTTAATCTTGAGGTTAGAGATTTTGTTAGTGAAATGTTGGAGGAGGTCAGTGCAGGCTTGAGTGGTGGGGGCATGCCGGGAGGGAGGGGAGGTTTGGTGAGAGAGTTAATGATTGAGAAGAGTGTTTCAGCTCTTTTAGTTGAGGTGAGGAGTATGTCTGTATACTAATCTGCTTTGGCTTGGGAGATATGTTGTAAGTAAGTGGATTAGTGCAGTGAGTGGTGGTGGGGAGGGTTTCTTCCTCCAGTGGCGTTAGTTGTCTGCATTTTGAGTGCATCAGTGAACCAGGGTCTGTCTTTGTTTAGGGTTAGGTGAGTGTTGTACTTTGAGAGGTGCAATGAGGTTGATGGCTGTGGGGAGTGTTGCATTCAGAGCTGTGAGTTTTGATGTGGGGTCAGTGAGTGTTTGAGTGGGTAGATTTGAGGTGTGGAGCTAATGTCATTGGTGATGCATTTCATCTTTCTACGTGGAGGAATGAGTGTTGTGATGTCAGGTTTGGTGATGCTGTGAGTGAGGGTGAGTGTGACAAGGATTGCTGAGTGGTCTGACCATGTTACCCTGATCGGGTTTTGACTGGAAACTATATTTTTGTGTGCAAAGATGAGGTCTAGGGTGTTGTCTGTTTTGTGAGTGGGTGAGTGGATGTGTTGAGTGATGTTGTATGGAGTGATGGGTAGGAATGTTTCTAGTGGTGGTGGACCAGGTGCCTGGATTGAAATCCCCTAGAAAAATGTGTGTGTTGGGGAAGGATAGATTAGCAAGGTTGAAGTTGGTCCATTCTTAGAGGAAAGAGGCAGAGTAGCCAGGTGGCTGATAGATGAGGTGGAAGGAGATAGAGTGACTGCTGGAGTTGTTTGTGGGTTTACAGGATAGTGAGAGTGCCTCAAGAGGTGAAAGTAGGCAGATTGGTGGTAGAGATGTAGAGAGATTTTGAAAATGGTGGCGATGCCTCCACCCGTTTTTTTGGGGGCAGTCCTGACGTAGTATGGAGTAGTCAGTGGGGAGGAGGTCAGTGGATGACAGGGTGATGGTGTGGTTTGAGCCACGTCTCAGTGAGAAAAAGGATGTCGATGTCTGTGATAAGGTCATGGAAGTCATGTGCATGGGCAGGCACAGAGTGACAGTTAAGTAGAAAGCAGGAGTAGGTGAAGATGGTAGGAAGAGGTGGGAACCAGGGGTACAGCAATGTTATGGCTAATGGTGTGGATGTTGGATGCATGCATGGTGATAGATTCGAAGTGAAGTGGTGCGTGAGAGACTGCCTTTCACAGGCACTTGAGGCACCCAGGGGCTAACAGGGGTCTCCCTTAGACAGAGCCCTTGTACTCTGCTGCCCTTAGATGATGACGTCCAAGGGTGTTCAATAAATCCAGTGGAGACAGGAAGTTATGTAGCCAGAGACCCCGCCTATGTCTTCCACAAAGGTCTTTCCACTGTGTCAACATTTCTTAGATCTATCCATGGCAGACCGACGTGGCTTACTTGGCGCAGGCAGAGCTGTTGGTGAGCACGTGCAGGTGGCCTGCTTACCTGGGTAGGGAGAGAAAGGGGTGGTCACTGGTGAAGGACGAGTGGATGCAGAGACACAGTGCATTGCGTTTTTGTTGCAAACAGGTCGGAGGCTTGGACATTCACAGTTGATCACAAAAAAGGATCTGATGCAACTTCGCATGATATGAAGTTTTAACATTGGAGGGATGTCAATCCTGCGTCAACTCTTCACGGGCACTATTGTGTCCACTTATGGACTGTGTAAGGGAAAAATCACGCCACATGTTAGGTACCACCGCAAGGTAGCCATTGTGCTTAAAAATACAGACTTTGGCACTGCCTAAGCTTCATTGAGACAGGACTGAGCACCATGAAGTGTTCATGAGGCGCTGCACCTCTGGTTAGCGCTCAACACAATTGCACCAAAAACTTCCCACAGAGACCTCACTTTCCCATATAGGTCGGTGGTGATTTCACTCAATTCTAGACCTTTGGGTGTTGTGAGGAAAATCTGTCTAATCCAAAGTCTTTTTTGTTTGATTGCCCTGAAACATGGAAACTATTTTCAGCTTTTACTGATCTGGCAGCAGCAGGCATCCCAGAGGCTGCCTGGCTGGGTCTGCATCACTAGTCCTCTGCACTAACCACCCAGGTTTTCACCTTATTCGGATCTCCCTTAGGGTGGCAACATTATTAAGATACTTAGAGTATGTGTGTAACATGACACAGCTGGGCTGTACACACAGGAGGAGAAAGAACCTTTGCCCCCTTAATCATGCCACCTGCTCACACCACAGTACATACTGCCCTGATAGTGTAGCGCCAAGATAGGAATAAGTGGCTGAGTGAATGAATTGAGAAAGATGAATGTGAGAGTGATTGGACTATAAGGAAATTGGGAGCCTGGCTCTGCAGTTCTCTAGCACCACTGACACTATACTACATAACCTACATCTAACTAGAGGGCACTGCTTCAGGCCTGCGCTACACTAAGGGAGATTATTGTTAAGGTGAATGTATGTAGTGGAAGCTTGTGTGTAATAATTCTGGTTTATGTGCAGTATGCCTAACTTTCCAACATGTTTCAAAATGTTCATGAATAGCACTGTAACACTAAGAAATGTTAGATTTCCTGACTGCACCCATCAGATTTACAGAATGTTTGCACCCTCATCGCAGTAAATACAATTGTAATTTGTAAGTCATAGAGCACCAATGAGAGGGTGACCAATCACCCACTGAAACTGTATCATTTAATGCAACAATTAACACAAAACACCTCGTATCACCTCAGCCCGCCAGCACCACTGATTGGGCTAGCACCTAGCATCTACTGCATAAAATAAGCTGTCACAAGCACCAGAGTGAGAGACTCAAACCTGGATTTGACTTTGCTTGCTGGGGCTCACAATGCTGTTAATCACCACAAGACCCGCACTAATTTCTCCTGAGATTCTGCAAGGACACACTCAAAGTATGAAGCTGTTATAACTAAAGTCAGAGACACATTGAGACTACACAGTAACAACCAGATGTTATGTGAGAAAACTGAATAAGTAATCGGAAGACTGGAGGTAGAACAATTGGTGGTGACAAAGTGTCTAAGGGACAAAACAGTGAAAGTAATAAAGTAAGATAACTGAACAGGGAATAAGACATCGGGGTTGAGTTGGTGAAGTGAAGGAAAAGGAATCCGAGGGACATGAAAGGAGGTCACAGGCCATGAACAGTGGAATGTGGAGAAATAACAGAAATTGGAATCTGTTCCACAGAAGGTATAGGTCAGGGAGAGTGGCAAGAGAGGTACAGGAGGGAAAAAAGTTCACATCAACAGGGCCACCCAGCGTGGATAAAAAAAAAGGATGGGCAAGAAGATCCCAATCGGATAAGGGACCCCAGAAGGATTTGAACGCATGAAGGAGGCAAATAAGTATTACATTAGTGAAGACAAATATGTAGACTAGTAACCACCAAGTGATATCATTAAGGTGATAATGGAGGAAAAGAAACTTGAAGGGCATGACAGAGAGAGGAATTTCACCATGTCAGAAAAGAGAAGAAAGACAGAAGAAAGGATCGGAAACTGCACTAGCTGTTAGAGGGCTTAATTGTGTCAACATATGAGCTTATTGAAGATGAAAAAGACTTGGCAGAGGACTAAAATCCGCACTTACAAAAGACATGAAGAAATTAAATGCTTGCATTGATATCCAGAAACTCGTTGGGGAACTTGTAAAAAAAAAAAAAAATCAACACAGAGGGAGATCTGAGAGGAATCACTAGATCATTGTCTATGTTGATGATCACTGTCTGTGATTAGGGAAGGACCCCACACTACAGTTCAGAGAAACAAATGCCCTCCCGGACAATGGCTTTAAGGAAGGCATCCTAAATGAGGATGAATTTGAATATATGAAAGTCAAATGATGTAGGGCACACTTCTTGTACCAGGATTCAGGGATGCGCATTTCCCAGCCCAGGGAGACCAGGAATACCTGGGATGGGGGTCACGCGGGGCATCAATGTCCAAATACATTGATCAGTTCCTACAGCCAATGGTAACAACAAACGATCACATCTTAAAAATGTAAGCAGTGTGCTGAGTAAGCTAGAAGAGATCAACTGGTAAGATCGATATATGTGCTCTCTGAAGTGGATGTGACATGCCTTTATACACTCATTGACTACATAAAGGGCTGTGAAGCGGTGAGGTTTTATGCCAAGTGGTGGGGGACAATGAGGAACAAGCAGGTTCTCATCGATGCTATAAGATGAATCTTAAAATACAAATACTTTAAAATCAAAGGGGAATTGGATCTGAAAAGGGGCACAGCAATAGGGACCGGATTTTCCATCTGTGTATGGGAACCTGTACATTAGGGTGCCACTTACAATATTTTAGAATTTTTTAATTCAACATCCTCCAATTGTGTTCCTTTTCATAAAAAAATAAGGGCCAGAAAGTTTGAAGACAATTGGTAAATATTTAGTGGTGGCTCAGGACAGCTGAACATTTTGATGCCTTACTATATTAAATCGTATTGAAGATTTACACCAATAATGGTATAATGTAATATAATAAAAGTATAATAAGCAGACTAATTTTTATCACATTCCCTGGACAGTTATTAGTTTAGTTGGATTTAGGGTATTGCTCTCTGTGCTTTTCCACTACTTGAAGGAACTGCTTCTGCTCTTCTTGGTTGGTTAATACAGTGTTGAAAGACTTGTTCGCGACTTGGAGATTGCAGACTCTCAGTTTGGCTTTAATGAAGTCTTCATTTTCTCTCCCAAGTTCTAGGATCAGCTTGAAGAAAGTCATCCGAAACATTCAAAGCTATGAACAGAGTCTCGGTATTGTTTGTCACAAAGTCTGATATTTTCTTTCCTCTTATCAGTTCTTCGCCAGTTTTTATTCTTGGCGGAAGGGAGTCCTCCCCTTGTTTGTCTAAGTATGCTACTATGGCCGCTTTAATCTCTATAGGCACAGATTCATCAAAAATGAAAGACCAACCAGAATTTCACTCACATACCACAAATGTTTAGAGAAGCTTTTGATTGCAGCATTTGCAACAGATTCATTTGTGGTCTTGTACGGGACTAGATTCTGTAGCAGTTCAGTGCCCATCCTTGGAGCAAATGCAGCAGCTAGTGTGGTAAACCAGAGTTTCCCGTACAGCTGTAACACAAACAGGTTGAACTCACAAACGCCAGATAGGTCTTCAGCAGTTAGATGAAAATGAGATCAAAATCAGTATATCTTCAAACTGTATAGCAAGTTTGCCATTCACCTAACTCTGTGTAAAGCATCGGGAGAATGTATAGAAGAAACCTCTGGTGCAAGTG
The DNA here is from genome assembly GCA_035044885.1 of Pseudobranchus striatus. Classification (NCBI taxonomy): domain Eukaryota; kingdom Metazoa; phylum Chordata; class Amphibia; order Caudata; family Sirenidae; genus Pseudobranchus; species Pseudobranchus striatus. Next base: position 7,080 of record JAWWMD010000057.1, on the reverse strand, counting down.
TTTGTCCAAAATGAGCAGTGAGAGTTGCAACAGATCTTTGTATTCATCTCTAGGATGATCTTCACACAGCTGCCCGCAAATGAAAGTAATGAAGTCGGTTTAAATTGGTTCTAATCGACCAGCAATAACTTCATCTTCTGTACCAGGTACTTAGCAGGCATCTTAACATAACCCATACATCCTATTCTTCCTTCTATGTTAGCCACTAAAAATTCTGTCCTATGCCAATACGATTAGGGACATAGCATCGGCATGAGCTACATCAAACAAATCATCAAACGGGTCAACAAAAGCGGCTTCCATTTTCTGCTGTCTGTCCTTCTGGAGGGTATTCGTTTTCAGGCCTTTCCACTGAGCATGCAAGTGTTCAACTTCATTGATCATATGACACTCTTATCTGGTTGGAATTTGTGCTTTCTTCCAATTTAGAACTTCTTTTGCAGTCTCTGTGTAGCACTGTCTTGAATTGTTCACTTCTTATTAAGGTGTAAATGGAATTAGCAGCTTAAAATTTGATGGTTTGAAGGTAACTTGCTTCCGGTTATGGACTTTCTAGCCCCACCTACAACCCAAATGAAACAATATTTCTTCAGACTATCATTGCTTGACACTTTTATCTAAAAAAAATAAAAGTTAATTTGTAACAAGCACATTGAGCCACATGTGCATTTGTGTGACAGCATGCTAACAAAAAAGGCTAAAGTAAAAAAAAAAAGGCTTTGATGTTATGGTGTAATTTCTCTCAATCCAAAGGAGTAGTTTCATGTAACTTCATCTGTACAGCAGGCTCACCTCTCTATAAAATGTTCAGTTTTGCTCATTTTTGCCTGAGGAAGAGGTCATGCATCTCAAACTCGCAATGACAAACATTTTAGTTAGCCGAATAAAAGTATACTTCTGAAGAGAATTGCTGCAACGGTCTTCTTTTATTTGAAAAGAAAACATCAACGAAGGAAAGTAGGAGGGCCTCAAGCCACCAATACATTTTGAGGTAGAACCTATAAACCTTGGGATAAGATAATCATTTGTATATGAAAACAAACAAAATAGTGTGTAACCAATGAAAACAAAGCTTTTTCTGTTCTTCATGCATTTCAGGGGCACCCAAATGTACATGGGTTGGTAGAGGAGGGCGCAACCTAGCGGAACTTTAGATGGAAAGACAACCTAGTCATGTATGCCAGGTGCTTTAATGACCACCTGTTTATCTGGAAGGACGATCAGAGAAATATCCAGGCTTTCTTGAAAGAACTGAACACCCACATGAATCTCAAATTAACAGTGGTTTAGAGTAGAATCTGTTGAATTCCTAGATCTTGAAATGTATGTAGATGAAGGTTAACTACTGACAAGGACTTTCTTTAAGAAATTGGACAGCAGTAGCTTCATGGGAATGGACACTTGCCCTCATCAGGACTGGCTTAATGGGGTGCCCAAAGGCCAAATACAACGGGTCAAAAGGAACGTCAGCAGAGAAAATTAATCAATGACAATTGGAAAACCTGAATTGGAGACTCTGGGGGGGGGGGGAAGAATACAAAGAAGACAATTTGAGAATGATCACAGAAGAGGTAAAGGAGATCCCTAGGGAGGATCTCCTAAAGCCAGAGTGGGTGGTTTAACTGCAGAGGCTAGGGGGACAAATTACAGTTTTGGACTACTCCCAGGAGCATGTCCAGATGAAACCGCAGATCGGAAGACACTAGCAGGTCCTTCCTAATGAGCTACAATTAGAAGGGACCATCCTGAAAGTTTCAAAGATCGTGTTCCGAGAGTCCAAATCTCAAGTTGGTGCTGGTCAGAAGCAAATTCAAGAACAAGATTCTGAGTCTGGATAACGTTAGCGCCTTTCACAATTGCAGCAAGTGCCTAGCTTGTCGCAAGTCTGAGACTAAACACAACCACCAAAGTAATTTTGGATCAAGAACACATGAAGCACTTTAAGATAATGGAGCTCATCACCTGAAAGAGCAAGAATGTTATTTAGTGCACAAGTGCCTGTGTCACAAGGAGTATGTTGGGAGAACTGCCTACAAACCAGAATCTGTAAACTCCTCCTGAATATCAGGAGAGGTGTGTTAATTCAGTGTATCACAGCACCTTACCATCATACATGACAATAATCCAGAATGCCTTCATTTTATGGACACAGAAATTGTAGAAAGAATGGATAAGGATCCAGAGAAACTTTTAGGCCAAAGAGATGGATATTTGATTTATGGACAATGAAAACTTGAGGATTAAACACAGAATTTGAACTCTCCCAGTTCCTGGGTGATGTGGGGTAATTCTGAATTCAAAGACCGAAGTACAGATGGAGAATTATTCAGATAGGCAAGGAAGGGGGGAAGGTATAGTCTTCAGAAAAGGGAATCCTGCCTGAGGATGGGTCGACAAAAAATGGGGGACAAAAAAAAGTTTGTGATATGGCTACATCATCCTAAGTTGGAAGGGTAACTATAGAATGTTGATGGCTTAATCTTGAAGGAGGACGAAAGTGACTCTGTATGTGAGTAATGAAAAATGAACGGGATTTCGTTACAGAGAGAATGCACCAAGTGCATATGTATTGAGAAGAACAGAGAAAAGCAGGTTGGAATAAAAAGGTATCCCTGTGTTTAAGAGTAAGAGGAGAATAATTACTTTTTAGATGCTGTACAATGAAGGCTATGATAAGCAACAGGGGAGAAGGGAGGGATTCTTGTAATTGGAATGTGCTTAATCAAGCTATGCTATAGGATCAATTGCTTCTCAGAGAAATTAAAAACTTTACCTATTTGAAGGTAAGGGAATGATGTCGGCTGTGATTAGTCATGAGTAAAATGACCCTTTGAGAAGAATGATGTGAAAGTTTCCAAATATGGCTACCAAGTGCGGACATAAAGCACAAGAAAAACTTGCCCGGTGAAAAAACAGGGAAGAGCAGCTGGTATAATCAGTAAGAACCAGAGTGGATGCAAAATAGTATGTGTGATTAGAAATTAAAACTGGGCTTGACATTATCCTTGAACTACAGGGATAATGATGAGCTACTAGAATGAGTATTAACTACAAATATTAAACCAGAAATAACTGCTATAAAGCTTGAAACCAAGAATCTATCTTTAGTCTTGAAAAAGTGAGTTCTGAAACACGTCGACATATTTATGGCAGGCATAATTATGAGGCAATCCACACTTACTTGAACACGATTCCACACCACTTGAGTGTGAAAGTTGCAAATGCTGTCTCCAGGACACAGTTTGTAACTGGTTCTCCTCTTTCCTTTGTGAGAGCTCCCACTTTGTCTCCATTCCCCCTGCTCGCTCCCCCACTGCACCTGTCACCTGTAGTGTCCCCCAAGGCTCCTCCATCTCACCTATCCTCTTCAACCTCTACGTTAGAATCTCCAGGTGCCTTCTTGGACACCCACAGCGTTGTCTTCCACCAATACATCATTGATTTGTAGCTCTACCTATGCGTCTCCTCTATATTTGATGTCTCCTCCCTCAAACACTGCCTCTCCACTATCTCCAACTGGATGGCCTCCCACTTTCTCAAACTCAACCCATCCACAACCAAATTCCTTCTAGTTCACTCCCCCAGGCTTACTGTTGATTATAACCTCTGGGAACAGGCCCTCTCTTCTTTCACCTCCCTCACGTGTCTAAACCTGTCAAATTCCTAGGATTCACTCTAGACCCCACCCTGCCCATGAAAAATCACATAGCCGCCACAGTCAAATCATGCTTCTTTCAACTTCACCTTCTCCAACACCTCAAACCTTTTCTCCCTCGCCCCCTCCCCCCCAGATTTCTTTCTGCTCTGTTGTACAATATCCCATTCTTTCTCACCTTGACTATGTCCACTCCATTCTGCACAGCACCCTTTCTGTGATGCCTCAAACTTGACTTCCTACTTGCCTCTTCTCACTCACTCCCTCAAGGGGTCTTCGGGGGTCTTACTCACCATCAGCTCTTTGATTTCTCATGAACTTCTCTGCACATATGCAAACTGGTTAATGCAGCCCTATACAAAAATGTAAAATAAAGAAGTGGCAGGGATATGACATTGTGCTGGAGGTAAGCGTGGGAGAGCACTACATAGCAAAGCTGCAGAGAGCTGGAAAGGTGGTAGGTCAGGAGAGATGAGACAGATTCAAAACATACGGGCTAACCAGGAGGCAGAATTCTGGAGTAGTACATCCAGATCGGTGTGATAATTGCCCAATAATGTACTCCATCTGGTAAATCTAAAAAATGGTTAAAAGCACACAAGTCCTGGATAGCGGATTGACCTCTCAGGACATTTATTGATCAGTAACATTTTAAGGACAATTGCCACTGGTACTAAATACGTTCAGTGGTGTGATGTAAAGAGTCTCTCCTTCACCGCTGCCATCAGTCTCATTCCCTCTGGGACCACAGAATTACATGCATTAGAGTGGGGCCAATGTGCGTTCTCTAGGGGCACTTGATGAAGTGAGATAACCTACCATGTGTATTACTTGATTCAGAATAGTAGTAATCTGTCCAAACACCAATCAATGAGAGGTCATGTTCTCTTAAATTGGACTCTGGCATGGTCCCAACTGGTTGGGAACCCTGACACCCTGTAGCCAGCCAGAAGAATTGCACTTGCAATAGATTAAAATGAATGGGTGGGGACCCGACCACACCTTTCCCATCCCTCCATGCGACAGGCCCCTCCCATGGGAGGGCCCTCGCCCTGCTGAGCTCAGTTCCTGCCTCTCCGCCATCATGGCCAGTCGCTGAAATGCGGTCCCTTAGGAATTCCAGGGGTTTTGTGTGCCTTTTCAGGTGTTCGCAGCGGCTAACGCCCTCCCGTTAACCCGTGCAGTTTGTTCTTCTTCAAGCACTAGTTGTTCCTTTGCATATTACGTTATCTTTTTTTCTAACGTTTTGTTTTTCTCTCCCACAGGTCTTCCGTCTGATGCATGTAGGAAGGTTTAAACAGTGCGGGGGCTGTGGGTGACGTGTTCGGTGTGCGCTTCCATCCAGCCCCATTCACTGAGAAGTTGCATGGAACTGATGCTATGACAGGGCCTTGGGCCCATTCCGCAGGAGACCCTAGATTTCGTGAAGAACAGGAAGGCTAACAATATAGGTAAACATCACCCAGTACCGGATTGGGTACCGGGACCTTCAGCCGGTGCATCCTAAAGGCAAGTGTGTGACTCCTCGGCCCAGTCGAGACCATGCAAGGGAAGAGTGTGACTCCCACGGGGGTAGAGTCCCGCTGCCCTACCTTTCCACCTTGTTGGCAAGACACCTCTCCTCGTTCTCCGAATATCTGTTCTCACTGGATGTGGTCTGGAGTGTTGAGAGGCCCTCTGGAGCTCCTGGTAAAGGCCTCCAAGGGCTAAGGATATTTAAGGTATCCCCTGCTCCGGTACCAGAATCGGTCGAGCGTGACGAGCCTAGCTCACAGCCTTTGCATAGAAAGAAGGCCTTGGGGTCCGCATCGCCGAGGAAGGTGGTCTCCGACTCTGGCACCTCGCAGGGCGACGGATGTGGAGAGGTTTACTCTGCCAGTCCTTGTGAGGCCTTCAGTACCAGCAGCCGCAGTAATGCGGGCAGAGGAGCCTTCATCACCGCCTCCCCTTGGGAAAGTACATAAACATTCCAAACACTCAAGGGTGAGGGAGTCTGCATCTGTAAAGCACCATTGAAAGCATAAACATTGCAGCATGCAGCCCACTAAGGCTCTGGAGGTCCCCTTAGGCGAGTGCCCGCTCCCCCCACCAGGGTGGCTGGCAGCTGAGGAGGTTAACCTAGTCCCTCCTACCCCCATCTGCACCGCCCTCTGTACCGATCGACCTGTGCGAGGAGGCGGAGCCCGCGCTCCTCGACCTCTCCCCTGACTACAAGCTACCAGATGCGATCCTTGTGGAGACTCCGGGCTCGTCGCCATCTGCTGTGCAAACTCCTTCCTCAGTAGGACTTACCTACATTTCAGCGTACGGCAAGGCGATCGACCTCCCACTACACCTACTCCGATACTGTTCCCAGAGATAGTCCAAGCAAGGGAGCTGGTCTGTAGGCAGGTGCTTTTGTCGCCTGTGGTGTCGTGCCTCCCCCTACTCTGGGGGTTCTGCCCACTCCAGGGCCAGGGGACATGCTGGCTGCCCCTCCAGTGCAGCCACCCGTACCTGCAGTACTGGGGCCGGCTCCAAGGCTTCCAGTGTTCCCACCATTTCCAGCAGTATCAGGGCCGTCCATACCAGTGGTACTGAGACCAGCCTTACCAGTGCTAGTTCCCTCACATACCCTCTGCTCCGGATGCCCCTGATCCAGACTTGGATGAATCTGCTCCAGCTACCAAGCTGTCATATGCTGTGATGGATGAGGCCATGATAGGCCTACAGGTTCTGGGGCCATCGGCTGAAGAAGAGGAAGGCCTATTCGAAGGCATGGCACCCCTGTTTCCACAGCGGCACAGCAACCCCCTTGACCCAGGGGTGTTAAGGATTGCGAGGAGAGTCTGGGAAAAACCCCACTCTCAGCCATTGATCGCTAAATCATCCCTGATACTGGTGCAATCTCACCCAATTTTCGCTTCGGACTGCCTAGATGCTTCGCTGGGCAAGGGCCAGCAGCAGACCCTTGTGACTCCTCCTTTGCGCTAGTGCAAGGAGTGAAAGACAAAAGGGAAAAAGGTGTACCTCCAGGTTAGTGACTCTGAAGTAGGGGCTCGGGGAATCACGCCGATATTGTGCTGAGGCAGTCCATGCGGGAAAGTATCAGGACAGGTGTAATGGCCAGACGACCAGGCGTACAGGAACGAAGAAAACTGAAGATCACAGGAGGCTCTGTAGCGGTAGACTCACGTTGTAAACGCAACGCTAGAATGGGTCTCAGGTCCTTAAATAGTACCAGCCACTGTAGAAAGAAGGAGAGGAGAATTGATAGAAAGTGTGGGAACGAATCCCGGAGGAGGTAGTAGAAGGAATGTCGGATTCAGAAAGCCTATCCGAACTAGGAAGGGAGGACATAGAGGCACATCCATCAAGGTGATTGACAGCAGGGGAGTGAACAGCAGAAATAGCACCTGAAAGGGGGCGTGGCCTGACAACCGACG
>JAWWMD010000056.1:0-12961 GCA_035044885.1 Pseudobranchus striatus | reverse complement strand
GAAGACTCTATCTTCGACTGCTGGGGCTTATTGCAGCCTGTGTGTATGTGATCCCTCAGGCATGTCTGCACGTGTATCTTCTCCAATGGACTCTACGTTCTTCCTGGACCCAGGGCTACCACCATCTCGATGCTCTGATACCTGTACCTCCAGCCCTCCCTCGGCAGTGGAGTTGGTGGACCGAGGAGTCGACGTTCGCCTTCAGCCTTCCCTGCTCTCCTCCTCCGACATTGAAGGTAGTGACCACTGATGCTTTTACTTCCGGGTGGGGGGCAGTTCTGGACTCGCACAAGGCTGCGGTTCTCTGGCCATCTCACATGCTAGGCCTGCATATAAATCTCCTAGAACTGCATGCAGTATTCCTAGTTCTTCAGGTATTTGAACATCTTCTTTCTCAGTCTCTTCTAATACAGACAACTCCACCACAGTGGCTTATCTGAACAAACGGGGGGGGGGGGGTCTCTCTCATTGTGCTGGCTTACAATGGAGATCTGGAGTTGGGCGATACCCAGGAGAATCCATCTAGCTGTGGTTCACCTCCCAGGCTCCCTCAGTTTGGGGGCACATTCTCTGAGCAGGCGAACGCCTGTTCCTCGCGAGTGGGAGATCAACATTAATACTCTACGGACCATCTTCGACCGATGGGGGAATTCCATCGATTGATCTCTTTGCCACCCAGGAGAACTCAATGTCGAGTTTTGCTCCAGGTCTCTTCACAAAAAGGGCACCCTGGGCAGCGCTTTCAATCTCCAATGGCAGGGAGACCTTCTATATGCATTCCCTCCTCTTCCTTTGAGACTAGTGCTGTATAAAGCTCGGCGAATGGACCGTCGGTTAATTTTAATAGCTCAGAATTAGCCTTGTCAGTCTGGTTTCCCCATTTTCCGACATCTGTCAAGGTCCCCATCAATTCGTCTCCCAGTTCACGACCTGCTGCTGACCCAGTTTCAGGGCTCCCTTCGTCATCCAGACCTGCATGGATTGAACCTTCATGCTTAGCTCCTGAGTCCAGGATTTTCTGGAATCATGACCTTTCAGATGAAGTACTCAGTGTCCTCCTTGCAGCTCGAAAACCTCAGACTAGATCTGCATATCTTTACCGGTGGAGGGCATTCAATTCCTGGTATACCTCTAAAGCCATTACTCCTGTAGATTGTCCTCTTTCTTGGATTCTAGGTTTCTTTAATCACTTGGCAAAACATGGGCTTTCCCTTTCCACATTAAGGGGATACATTGCAGCAATTTCCCTCGGTACTACATCATTTGAGGATCCTTCCTTGTTTACATCTCCTGTAGTACAACAGTTTCTGAAAGGGGTCACCTTGTCTTTTCCTCCTAAACCCACTCCAAACAGGACAAGGGATCTGACCTTAGTACTCAGATTTCGTATGGGTCCCCATTTTGAGTCTCTTCACTCTGCTTCTCTACTCCACTTATCTATCAAGACGTGTTTCTTGATTCTCTTGACATTGGCCAGGAGAGTTGGGGAAATTCAGGTTCTGTCAATTGACTTCCCCATACCTTAAATCCCTGAGAGACAAAGTAGTTTTATGCACATGTCCTAGCTTTTTACCTAAGTGTGTGTCAGACTTTCACTTGTCACAGGAGGTGGTACTCTCTCATTTTTACCTCCTCCTCATCCTTCAAAAGAGGAAGAAAGACTACACCGGCTCGTAGAACAGCTCCCTTTCGAAAGGCCTCACAACCTTTTATTCACTTGGAGGGGATATTGAAGGGTAGAGCTGTTTCCAAATGCTCCATTGCCCATTGGTTTCTCTGCTGTATCACGACTGTGTACTCTTTAGCAGGAAAAGACCCTCCTGATAGCCTGAGAGCTCATTCTGTCAGGGAAACGTTGATGACTTTGGCCTTCCTGGTGGGAGTTTCTCTTGAAAACATTTGCCAGGCTGCCACCTGGTCATCCTGTCACACGTTCACCAGGCATTACAGTAATGATGTTGTGGCCAACCGGGACTCTGCCTTTGCCAGATCCATTTGCACTCTTTGATTTAACTGTAAGTGCTGTTGTCTTTAATGTGTTACTGTTTCTTATGAACAATGACCATTGCCTCTTGTGATGTTATTTCTTTATTGCTCATGATTCCCTCCTCCTTATTGTAGCTTTGGGACTTTGCAATAATAATGATTCTGCAGCCACCTCAAGTAACAGAAACTATGCTTGCGTCACTGACGGTAAAGCTGGTTCTATTCTTGTAGGCAGCAGAGTCATTACTTCCCTCCTGACCTGTCCTCAAATCATGAACCTCTCAATGCTATGTCAGACATGAGGAAGGGGCTTGGCTTCGGCGGACTTTATAGTGCACTTGAGGGTCAAGAGCCAATGACCTTCGAGTGAACCGGACTAAGTGGCTTGATTGGTCGATAAGTGCGGACTCTCTCCTTAGCAACCTGGTTGCTACCTGAGGGGAGGGGGAAGCCCTTCGAGGGCTTCTCTGTCCAGTGCAGTAGTACTGTCTCTGGTATACAAATTTGCCGGTCCTTGCGATAGGCACCGGAAAAATTCTATAGTAATGACTTTGCTGCCTACAAGAACAGAACCAGCTTACCCTTGGAGACGTAAATATATTTTCTCTTCACCACAACCCCAGATGACTTTCATTTTTGGGCAAGATACACTAGTCAGTCTATATATTCACAGTACTCCTTTGCAATATCTATACTATAATATCCCTTATTGATTATCTGTACCATGTCGGGCACCTGCAACTGTAGATTGGTATACACATTTCTAGTGCTTCAGAATATCCTAGGTTATACTCAAAGGGCATTACTACCTTAGCTATTGCTTAGCCTATTATCACAGCATAATGTGTTAATTATGATTCTTTTAATTCTCACTGTGCATCAGATATTTTGTAGGCATGTTAGTCTAATTCATCCTCTGCCCCTAGGGTCTAGCCTAATGCTATATGGTATATCCTTATTAGGATCTAAGGTGTATTTGTCTTCATATTCATATTTTCAATCCACTCCATGAGGTCAGTTCATATAATCCATAAACATTCATATAAACATATGATAGAAATCTATTTTGGTGAGCATATTATGGCTCATTTAGCTATTATGCCTACAGTAGAACTCTCCCTTACTTAAAACTACCACCACATAGTACACTCGTATCCACGTCTACGTTGAGGCTATTAATACCCCCACTGTTAGTCCTGTATATTCATTTCTGCTCATGCCTCAGTAAGCTGTTTCCCTTTGTGTTCCTAGGTTGTTCCAATGACATGAATATAGTGCTCTTGGGATTTTGATTGTGGTGGTGTCTATCGTGTATGCTGACAGTGTGCTTCATGAACCCTCTCTCCATGTTGTATATATGTTCTGTTAATCTATTTTGCGGTGCCCTCTTTGTTTGTCCTATGTAGATCTTTTTACATGGGCAGATCACTGCATAGGTGACATTTTTAGTCCAGCAACTGAGTTTGCCTTGGATCCTAAAGGTTTCATTGGGGTTTGGGTTCCTAAAGTTGTTAATGAAATCACATGGTGAATTGGTCACCTGGCACTCTCGGCACTTTTTACTATATGCAAACAGTTCAGGGGTACCAAAGTCAACTATGGGCTTATCTTTCCCATTAATCTTTCCCTTTACCGGTTTGTTGCTAATTGTTGGGGCACCTCTAAAGATAATGGTGGGCTTTTCTGGTATGATTTCCCCAAGTACAGGCTCATCTTTGAGCATTTTCCAATTATCCATTACTATTTTCTTTACCTGTCTCCTTGGTATTCTGTATCCCATTCCTAGTGCTCATTAATTATTCTCTTTGTCTCAACACAGAGTTTGTAGCATTGTCCAGTTGCTCCTTATTATACCCTTTCTCCAAAAAATGTTGGCTTGTATCTTTAGCCCTCTCAACATACGCTTCTTCCTTGGTGCAATTACGCCTTAATCTAGTCAGTTGATGTGACGATTGTACCTACTGTTTCTGAATCGTCATCTGGAGTAGTAGCTCAGGATAGACAGCAGTGGGTGGTATTAGATTGGAATTTTCCCCAGTGTCAGGTGGTTTTACATAGGATTAATGCGGAAGATGGGTTGTGGCGTATACAGAATAGGGACCCCCTGTCCTTGCTGAGATCCCAGGAGGTTTTGATAATAATGTCTCTTAAGCGGTATTCTGTTTGACCGCTGGGTTCTGACTCGGTCCCGGTCACACACAATACAGTCAGTCATATGCACACAGTTGAGGCACTCACTGAGTGCCTGTACTGTGTGTGTGTGAGTGCCTGAACTTTGTGTGAGTGCCTGGATATGTGTGTGTGTTTGTGTTTGTGTGTGTGTGTGTGAAAGAGAGAGAGAGACTCAGTGTCTGGAAACTGTGTGAGAGAGAATGCCTGCGCTCTGTGTGTGTGACTGAGTGAATATTGGGAATCTGTGTGTGTGAGACTGAGTGCCTGAATGCCTCTCTGTGTGCGACTCAGTGTCTGGACACTGTGAGAGAGTGAGTGCCTGGGCTCTTTGTGTGTGTGACTCAGTGAGTGCTGGAAATCTGTGTGTGTGTAAGAGAGTGAGAGCCTGGGCTGGGTGTGTATGCAAGAGATTGATTGCATGGACTGTGTGTGTGTGAGTGTGAGAGAGTGCCTGGATCTTGTGTGTTTGTGTGTCTGTGAGAGTGAGGGCCTGGATTATGTGTGTGAGAGTGAGTGCCTTGAATGTGCGTGTGAATGAGTGCCTGGAGTCTGAGTTTGGGGGCACTGTGTGTGCATGAATGTGTGGTGTGTGTGTGTGTGTGTGTGTGCGCATGCGCGCACGTGCAAGCAAGAGAGTGTCTGGACACTGTGTGAGAGTGTGAGTGCCGGGACTCTGTGTGTGGGAGTGCCTGGGCTGGGTGTTTGTGTGTGTGAGAGAGAACAAGAGCTTAGACTGTAGTGTTCCACCCACAACATTGCAGTGTTGATGTGCCCCCTGTGCCCGGGGTTGGTATTGTTGCTCATGACCTGTCTCATTTGCCCATACCTGTGTCTCAACAAAGAGCCTTGTTAAGGTTACATTCTTGTACCTAGTCTACCAATGGTATTTCAGGGTTATCTGAGTCTAGTGCATCCTCTACTCAACCACGTGTCTCTGAGCATCATGAATGCAACAGTCTGGTGCAGCTCTAGGTTCTTGTCCCCAGGAGTAGGTACTTCCTACGCTCATGCACTTTTGATAGGATCTCATCCATCTTCACTAATTCTACCTGTGTTGACTGTTTTTCCTGCTTTCTGAATTCTAAGTCTTTCATTGATGTCACCTGGGTAAGAACTATTTAAGTGGCAGATGTGTGATTAGAAAACCATGTTTGCATAGTGTTTCGGTGATGTGCTGATATGTCTGCCTTCTACATACTCTGTCTGTCTTCTGGATTCTGCTGCCTGCCTATGGCCTGGACTTCAACTGTTTTTGTGTATGACCCAGACTTCCTTTTGACTTAGTTTTGGCATGCACCTTGGTACCTCTCTCATCGGCTGTTATTGACCCGGACCACCTACTGGACTTGATTTTGCAATCCCAGGTATTTCACTGCATGCCCCATTGCTTACCCAGACTGCTATAAGGACTGCTTTACTCTCTATCATGAGGTCCTGTTCTGCTCCCAACTCTGGTTGGGGCTCTCAGTGCCAGGTGGCAGTTCCGGAACTTGTGTTTTCAAAGAGAGTATAACTTAAAATCTCTACTTGGTGGTGGCAGGCAAATACGCCCTCATGCTGCCTCAGTGTGCCATGCCCCTCCCCCACACAAGCCCTGGTACCCCAGTTCCCTTTCGCCCGCCAAAGCATTTGGCTGTCGGAACTTGCAACTTGCTCCTTGCTATTTGGTAGGGTTTTCCCGTGGGGTTCTGTCATCCATCAGTTGGAGCTCACCCTTCTGAGTTTCTGGTTTCCCTTCGGGCAAATTTAGGATTTTTTTCACTTTCAGCCCTTCTTCTGGACACCTCGCATGCCGAGAGTGTCCGGCTTCAGGTATTGCGTGCGATGTTGCTGTGCCTTCTCGGCAGGGGATCTGCATAGCTGCTGAATCATGCTTCTTAGATTTGCATATCTGGTAAATAAGTGCAGCATCTGCGCTGTTCTACAGCCAAGAGCACTCTGGAACTGCCTCCGTCTCATGCAGGGGCATGGTCTGGTTCCAGCTGAGATTCTCTCCTTCATTAGAGGCAGGAGGCCGACTCACATGGGTGTTTGGGGGCCGGTACCAGGTGGGGTTCCAGACCTGTCACCGGTCCTGCCATTGAGTTGTGGAGCTCCTCGTCCATGGGTATAGACCCGTGGCTCTGGTACCTGGTTACATGCTCACACATGAACTATCGGGTCTGGTGCACGGCCATTCATGGGTTCCCCTTTACCAGAGACGCTCTGTTCTACTCAGACTTAGTGATCCCAATCCAAGGGAGGGATGCAGGGTCCGACAAGGACCCCTGTGTTCTGGAGTGTATAGGCCATTGGCTGGATCCTCCCAGAGGGTAGAGCAAACTCCCCTTCCCACACTCCAAGGCATGAGGGTGAGCCTTCGGACTCCCAGGGTACCAGTAACGACCCCCCAGTACCAGTTGCTCCCTGGGTCGAAGCACACATCTTCCCTGAAAAAGCTTCTCCTCTGAGGCACCGTCTGAGACACCACTGGAGCAGGAAGGGGTCAGCTGAGCTGGGTTCACACCCAGGGCACGTGCCACCCACTACAAAGCTTCTTGCTGTGCCCTTAGTTCAGTCTACCTCCCTAGTGCCAGCCCCAGCTGGCCCAGTGGAGGAGAGGTGTATAAAGTGACACAAACGCAAGCATAAGTTTAGATCTTGCGTCCCAGTATCCATCGTGGCACCGAGTCCGCCCTTTGACCTGATATGTACTCTGCTGCACTCGTCTCTGAAGCACAAGGCAAGGGGCTCTCTGGCTGTACCCGTAGGACATCCTCTGGCCCCAGTACCACCCAGGCCCAAGGATCCTGTCCAGGAGCCTGAGGGAGGAAGCATCCGGTCACCTATGCTGTTGGAGCTCCTGCTCTTGTCCCCTCAATTGGACCTTCTGGATACCCTCTTTGATTCTCCAGCTTTCTCTGGTCTGTATTTCTGGCTCCACCCTCTGCAGAGGGTTTTCACCAAAATGCAGGTTTTCCCGTGCAGGCCACACAAGTCACCCAACCACTCAGCCGGTACTGACTTTTCTCCCTCACCTGTGGGATGGACCTTGGAGGGACTCATCCAGGTCCTTTAACTCCAAAGAGGAAGTGGCCTATCTCACAGTGTGCAATAGGTTTGAGGCTATTGACCATCCATCCGAGCCTATCTTCACAGCCCTGTCGCCTCTGGAACTGATCCCAATGTCTTCCGACATGCAGGCCCAGGTAGTGCTGCTCATCTTGGTTGTTTTGGTGGCCTATGGCAGGTCAAAGGGGATGCCCCTGCAGGGGCTCCAATCGATCAAGACATTGGGGCCAGGCCTGTCCCCATGGACACAGAACTGTTGCTGCTGATGGTATGTCTGGCCTGCCTGCTCTGCTTCCCCCATCTGAGGCACCTTAACTACTCTGACCCGACTCTGGGTCGTACTCTGATTCAGACAGGGAGTCCCCGGCAAAGCAGTTTTTTTGCGGTCCTGGGGTACACCATGGAGGCCTTTGACATTTCCTGTTCTCCTCCTCCACAGACTGGGGGGATGTTTCAGAAGCTGGCACCCTCTCTGGCACCGCGTCATAGACTCCCAGGCCTAGATCCAGCTTTGCTCTGTGGTGGCATAACCACACTGAGCCATTAGTGTCCAGGACTATGGACACTAAATTTAAGCTCTACTCAGCAGACCCTGTGAGGCTGTGTTCGTACCCACATGCTCACTCTGTTGTCGTTTCTGTGGCTTTGGGGAAAGGCAAAGGATTGGTGTTCCTCGACCATGCCCCTGGTCAAGGAGGCTGAGGCCTGGGAGACCTGGGGGGAAGAAGCTCTACCTCCAGGCAAGGCTTGCCATGTGCCACACCAACACCATGGGCAATTATAGCAAATTACAATCTGCATTACTGGGAGCAGATGCAGCAATTCCTTGAGTTACCTCCCTTTGGAAGCTCACAAGGAATTTGTTTTCTGGCTCGGTAGGGGTGCCCAGGTTGGAGTCCAACAGCTCCATATGGTCAAGGACCAAGCTGACATGGCAACCAGGCACCGTCATGCCTGATGACATGTGACCTCCCTGAACCAAGACATTCAGGACAATGTCAATAACCTGTCATTTGATGGGTGTGAGCTTTTTGAGGCGACCACTGATTAGGTCTTGCAGACCTGCAAGACTAGCATGGTGACGGCTAAGTCCCTCAGCATCATCTTGGCACAGAAGAGTGGCACCTTCAAACTTTCTGCAGTCTTGACAGCCAGAGCAGCTTCCAAAAAGGCAGCAACCATGGGGGTGCAGGCCTCCAAGTGGCAGTGTTTTCATCCCGTGGCGGGAACGCAGCCCCTGCCCCTTCTCAGGAGACCAAGAAGGTCAGCCTGACACTACCCCCATGGGCAGGAGAGTGTCGCAGTTTACAACAAAGAAGGCACTTTTCACCAAGGACACCTGGGTGCTACACATCATCAGGGTGGGCTACTCGTTAGCCCTCCCTCCATTCCCCCCCCCACTAGGCCACGGATCCAACAGGCGGAGTCACGGTAACTGTGCTGGGAGGTGCATAATCTGCACTCACTGGGTGCCATTTAATTAGTCCCACGGGACCAGAAGTGGTATGGCTTCTACTCCTGATATTTCCTAGTTCCAAAAAAAGATCTAGGAAAGGTTTGCCCCTTCCTGGATTTATTTGATTTAAGTCCGTATCGCTTCCTAGATATGTTCAAGATGCTGACTCTGCCTCAGGCTCTAGAGGCCCTGGAACTGGGGGACTGGCTCTGCTCAGTGGATCTGCAGGATGCATAATTCCATCTTCCCATGTGGAAGGACCATCAGAATTTCCTGAGGTTTGTGGTGGAAGGTCCGCACTACGAGTACACGACCCTGCACTTTGGCCTGAATGCGATCCCCAGAGTGTTCACAAAGGTGCTAGCTGTGGTCATGGCACACCTTCAGAGTCAGGGTATGCACGTCTTCCCCTATTAGAATGACTGGTTCACCCAGGCCTGGTCTACCCCACTCGTTTGGCTCTATCTCCAATGGGTATTGAGCACTCTGGCATCCGTTGGGTTCTGTGTCAACCAATCAAAGTCAGTCTTGACACCTTCCATGTCTCTGCATTTCATTGGCACAGTGCTGCACACAGTGCATGGCTTGGCCTTCTCTCCAATGGACAGGATCCACAACCTTTGTGAGCTGGTACAGTAATTTCTGAATGCAGACCGACGTCAAGCTTGGTTCCAGAGACTCTAGGGCTTGATGGCATCCTTCATCCACCTCATGCCTCATGCCAGACTGAGAATGCAAAAAGTCCAGATCTGCCTTTCCCCTCAGTGGGACCAACACTCAAGTTCCCAGTGGGATCTGGTCTCAGTCTCCCAGGACCTGAAGCAAGCTGTCTCGTTTGGCCAGCTTCTCAGATTTCGGTCACCATGGACTCCTCCGAGTTCGGATGGGGAGCCAACTGCCAGGACCTTCATGTCCATGGCCTGTGGGACTCCGAGGAAATGAGGTCGCACATCAACCTCCTAGAGCTGAAAGCAATCTTTCTGTCGCTGAAGGCATTCCTTCTAAGCCTCCAGGGAATGACTGTCCTGGTCCAGATGGACAACACCACTGCATTGTTCTACATCCGCAAGAAGGGGGTACCCTGTCTATCCTGTTCTATCACCTGGCAAAGGAACTGAGGGAATGGGCCCTTGACCCACTGCATTTTCCTGATCTCCTCCCATTTGCAGGGAGTAAAGATGTCTGAAGTGAATAACATGAGATGATTCCGACATCTCCCCCACAAGTTTGAGATGCGCTTGCGTGCTACATGCCTGATATTCCAGTGGTGGGGTCCTCCACTGATCAAACTCTTCACTCCCCAAAGCAATGCCAAGTGCAAGATGTTTTGCTCCTGTATGGGCAGGGGTCAGGGCTCCCTCAGGGATGCCTTCCTCCTGGATTGGCCGGGGAAGCATTTATATTCCTTTCATCTGACTCCTCTGATTCAGAAAGTGTTGTGCAGATTCAGGACATCATTGAACTGCTCCCCAATGCTGGTGGCACCGGTGTGGCTACTCCAGATTTGGTACGCTGACCTGCTGTCCTTGGACAAGGGCAACTCCATGATCCTCCCTCAGTCTCCGGACCTGTGGTCTCAGCAGCAGGGTCCTGCGCCCCCTCCCTGCCATCGCTGAACTTGAGAGCTTCGTTCCTGAGAAGCTAGTTTTTGTTCATCTGGGCTTGTCAGATGACATCCTCAGAGTGATGTCTGCTGCATGCAGGGACTCAACCCACACACTATATAAAAACAAGTGGTTACAGTTTGGTCACTGGACCCTAGGGCAGTTCTCGGGCATCAAGGATGTACTTGTCGGTCATTGCAGCCTATAGGAATTCTCTGGATGAGTCCTCCTCCCTCGAGAATTACGTGGTAAAAAGGGCACTTCTTGGGTCTAGAAAACCTGTACCCATGTACTTGTGTGCCTACTCAATCGTGGGATTTAAATCTGGTCTTGGCACAGCTTTATGCACAAGCCGTTTGAGCCCATGGTGTCCTGGGATATGGACCTTCTCACCTGGAAGATGGTATTTTTGGTGACTGTTACCTCTGCGTGGATGGTCAGTGAGTTGGAAGCCCCCTCGGTCTCTTAACCCTACACAGTCTTCCACAGGGACAAGGTGGTCCTTCCAACTGACCCGCATTTCATCCCCAAGGTGAATACCTCCTTCCTCAGGGATCAGGAGATCGATCTACCGGTGTTCTTCCCGAACCCTAAAGACTCTGCTGAACAGCTTCATCACAACCTGGACATGAGAAGAGCCATGCACTTCTACCTGGATTGCACCAAGTAGCTGCTCAAGGCACACAACCTGTTTGTCATCTACGATGGCATGTCCACTGGAGGCAAAGCTTGAAAAGTGTCCATTGCTTGGTGGATTGTGTCGTGCATTGCAAAATGCTACGAGCTGTCTGGTAAACCCTCCCCGGAGGGTGTGCATGCTCATTCCACCAGAGCAAAAGCAGCATCAACAACTTTTGCTAGGCATATGCCATTAGGCGACATTTATAAGGCGGCTACGTGGGTCACTCATTATGCCTTCTGCAAGCTCTACTCACTGGGTGCTTCCTCATGAGCAGATGCACATTTTGGCCAGGAGGTTCTCTGTAACCTCTACTCCTGAGGAATTTAACAACTGCTCCATCCTTGTGCTTTGGGAATCTATCCCAACGAGAGTTGGGAGCAGAATGGGACCTTGTGATAGACAATGGAAAAGTCACCTTTTGGTGACTCTGATTTTCTTATCAGGTCATGTTCTGCTCACAACTCCCCACCCTCCGTCCTCCTGTAGCTATGTTGTTTTGGCAGCTTTGGCTTGAAAGGGACCTGGGGTACCGGATCCAGTGCCTGTGCAGAGGAGGTGGTGACATCATCTGGGCCCAGAGTACAGATTCAAAGTTATACTCTCTTTGAAAAAGTGAGTTCCGGTGCTGCCACCTGCTGGTGGGAGTCCCAACCAGAGTTGTGAGCAGAACGGGACCTGATGAGAGAACCGGAGTCACCAAAAGTAACTTTTCGGTGTTCTCCCTTGGTACCTCTCAGCCAGAATGTTGCCAACTTAGATTTCTTCAGACTGTGTTTTGTTCTTTCCACATTGCTGGTGGGAATGGGACTGTTAAACGGGATTTGGAGTATCATTATAGCTCACGTTCTTATCCAACCGTGTAGTGTGCCTTTGTGTATGTGGTGCAAACATTACAGAGACTGTGTGCATGTGAGAGTGAGTACCTGGACTGTGTATGTGTGTGAGTTTGAGTGACTGTACTGTGAGAGAGTGCCTGGAGTCTGTGTGCATGTCTGCAAGAGAGTAATTGTCTGGACTGTGTGTGTTTGAGAGAGAGTGCGTGCTTAGACTGTGTGTGTGTGTGTGAGAGAGAGACTGAATGCCTGGACTCTGAGTGAGAGTGATTGCCTGGACTGTGTGTGTGTGTGTTGGACTCTGTGTGAGTGCCTGGATCTATTTGTCAGAGGGAGGACGTACCTGGATTCTGTGTGTGTGTTGGAGAGTTAGTTTCTGGACTGTCTGTGTTAGTGCCTAGACTATGTGTATGAGTACCTGGAGTCAGTCTGTGTGTGAGAGCATCCCTGGATTATGTGTGTGTGGCTGAGTGCGTGCCAGGACTCTCTGCATTTGTGAGAGTGAGTACTGGGTCTCTGTATGTTACTGAGTGCATGTACTCTACTCTGTCGGTCTTGGAGTCTATTTATTTTATGGAGTGCCTGGACACTCTGTGTGTGTAAGAGAGAGTGCCTAGACTCTGTGTGTGTGTGTGCGTGTGTGTGTGACTGAGTACATATACTTTAATGTGAGTGCCGTGTGTGTGTGTGTGCGTCTGAGATAAGTGCAAGTGCCTGGATTGTGTGCCGTGTGTGTGTAAGAGAGAGACAGTGTATTTAAGTAAATGCATGCCCTGTTTCTATGTGAGTGCCTGGAGTCTGTGTATGTTTCCCTGAATGCCCGGACACTGTGTTTGTGAGAGCGAGACGTAATCCTGAGGGAGTTCTGGGACTGAGTGTGTGTTTGTGTGTGTGTGTGTGTGTGTGTGTGTCTGTGTGTGTGTGTGTAAGAGTGAGTTCTGGGACTGTGTGAGAGCCTTGATACTATATGTGTTTGGAGGGTTAGCAAGATAGTTCCTGGACTGTGTGTGTGAGAGGGAGCGAGTGCATGGACTGTGTGTGAGAGAGAGGGAGTGTCTGGACTGTGTGAGAGCCTTGACACTGTGTGTGTGTGTGGGTGGATGGGTGGGGGAAAGCAAGAGTTTATGGACTGTGTGTGTGAGAGAAAGGGGTTGCCTGGAATGTTTGTGTGTGTGTG
>JAWWMD010000055.1:0-13015 GCA_035044885.1 Pseudobranchus striatus | reverse complement strand
AAGATGTTCGCGTAACTGGGCGCGAACTTGGTTCCCATGGCTGTCCCGCACTGTTGATGGTAAATGTGATCTCCATACGAAAAGTAATTATGGGATAGAACGAATAGAATGCCTTCCAGGATGAATTCTTTCTGTTCCTCATTGTACTGATTATGTATTGCGATACAATCCGATACTGCTTGTAAACCTAATGTGTGCTTAATCGACGTATAGAGCGATGTCACGTCGGATGTTGCCAATATAAAATCCGGCTGCCACTCAATATTACCTAAAAGACTGATTAAATCTGCTGAATTTTTAAGATGTGAAATGTTTTTGGTGACTAAAGGTTGTAGCATGTAATCCAAGTATTCAGACAGATTAGTAGTGAGGCAATCGCACCCACTTACTATGGGCCTACCTGGAGGATTGTGGGGATCTTTGTGTACCTTTGGGATAAAGTAAATATGTGCCAGTTTATAATTTTTATTCAATATGAATTCCTTCTCTGTGTGAGAGAGAATGCCCAATGATTCGCCTTTTAGACATAGTGCCTCTAAGTCTTTACGCCATTTCTTGGTAGGATCTTGAGGAAGTGTGATGTATGTGTGTTCATCACTAAGTTGTTTGAGGGCTTCTTTATTGTACGCTTCTGCATCCATAATCACTATCCCCCCCCCCTTGTCGGCTGGCTTGATGATTATGTGTGGATCGGTCTTAAGCTTTTTGAGGGCTGCTTTCTCTCGATCTGAGAGATTTTCCTGATGATTATTGGGAGTGATGTGCATTATATCTTCTGCAACGTTCTTAAAAAATCTGTTCATACTTTCAGTAGCTAAGTGCTTAGGGTAAAATGTGGATTTGGTACGTAGCTTAGAATGTTCGAAAGTGGATGACTCCGGTAATGATGGGTGGTGGGATGAATCTGTGGATTCATAGAATCTCTTGAGACAAATGAGTCGTTGGAATTTATCCAAATCCTCGATCACATCTAACGGTTTGATGTGTGAAGATGGGGCAAATTTAAGACCTTTTTGAAGGACACGTAGTTCAATAGGCGAAAGAGAGCGAGAAGAAAGATTAAAAATCCCATTTTCTGTGTTAGGTTCTGGGTGTGTCCTATTACGCTTGTGGCCCTTTCCTCGTGAACCCCTCATCCTTTTTAAGCTTTTTTCTTTTCCCCCTTTTTGTTTCTGGGAGGGTTCCTCTTGGTTTCCCCTAAAAAAGATTGTGGGTCTTCTTGATGTTTTTTGGATTGGGAATTGTCCGCAAGTATATCATGTTCGATAAAGTTGATCACATCCGTGAGACCTACTTCTTCGTCAATTTCCTCTATGAGGCCTTGGTCTTCTGAATGGGGGTTTCGTTCTCCTTCTACTCTAGAGGAATGGCCAAAAATGTCCATGTTCTCTATTTGTGATAAGTCATCATCCATCTGGATGTTTTCTAGAATTTTAAAACGACTCGGAAACATATCTAGGAATTCACATTGTTGAGGAGAACCCTCATCTACCGCTGGGCACCTCGGTGCTTGTGGCAGAGGAGTGGGTAAAAGACCTTTTTG
This sequence comes from Pseudobranchus striatus, assembly GCA_035044885.1. NCBI lineage: Eukaryota > Metazoa > Chordata > Amphibia > Caudata > Sirenidae > Pseudobranchus > Pseudobranchus striatus. The sequence goes on along the minus strand of JAWWMD010000055.1, from coordinate 11,472 downwards.
TTTGTATGGGAATGAATTGTTATACTGTTGGTTGATGGTTTTATGGAACATTTGGTAGGATTGTACATGGGAACCGGATGGTGCTCCAATGGATGTTCCAGCCCTTTGTTGGTTGGGATCTTTAGTGGGCATATTGTTGTGTTGAAATGGTCTAGGTCTAGGGTTGTTGTGTGTAGAATGGTGTTGAGTAGTGAAGGTCTGATAAGTGGGCTGAATCTGGGGTGATTCCTTCTTTTTGTAGGTGTGTACTTTATTGTCCATATAGTCTTTGCGGTCTCTTTTAAACTTTTGTATCTTTTGGTGTTTCAACTTATCATTAAGCTTGTGGGTGCTGTTTACTATACTATTTGTCAGTCCCATAATTTGTAAATTGGTTCGGAATGGTTCCAATTTGTTTTTGATATGTGTGATAATATCTAGCTGTGCGGAGATATCTTTTTCCCGATATCTCAGCAACAGTTTCAGGAGGCTGACTGAGCACTTTTCCAATATGCTATCCCATTCCTTTTGGAACTCTTCATTTTTGGTATTAACCGTAGAGCGTTTCTCTATTCTTAAGCCCCTGGGCGTGATTTTGTGGGCTAGGTACATCCTGAATGTCCTGATGTCCCAGACCATCTTTGAATATTCATGTAGGATCTTTTCAAGCTCCTGCATGTCTGCTTGGAGATTTCCTATTTCTCCAGGTGGAATGTAGGGAGAGTCCACTTCAAAGAGTGCGTCTAACTCCTCTTGTGACATGGAGTCATGGAAAGACATGGTGTTCCTAGCTGCTCCTCCAGACGAATGAGATACACTGAATGAGGCAAGGGAGGGCGCTAAGGATGGAGGAGGAGGGAATGCAGCACCGCCTGGATTGAAATAACTAGCAGGAGATAGGAAGTGAGGCGGGCGCAGACGTGTTGTAAGCCAATGGTGGGCAGATGGAGTCCTACTTCTTGATACGTAGATGGGTGCGACAAAAAACTGAGTCTTCAGTAGGGATGATCTGCAGTGGGAGACAGAAAGGTGCAGAGAACGGATCTGTGACAACTGTAGTATCTGATCTCAGTGTCCTATTTAAATGGTGTGAGGTGATGACACAGGGAATGTACCTGGAATGGAAATGAGGGTGCGAATCCAACGATGAATTGTTCTCCCTCTACATTCAAGTCTGTGAGATGAGGATTCGATGAATGTGGCCTGGATAAGATCAGAAGTTGACGACTGGACGTGTGAACCCTCTGTGTGGAAGAAAAAGAGGGGGAGAGAACGTCAGTACTGGGAATGATGGAACGGGGTGTACTGATATGACTGCTGATATGATGGCTACCAACCTATAAGGTGTTCTTGGCGGTGGCACGCTCTGGTGAAGATTTGGGGTGCATCAACTGAGCAGGAGGAAGACCGCTGTAAATAGTGGAAACCGTTAGATGGGTGCTTGTGGTGTCCAAGGATGAAGAGGACTGACCAATTGGGGGAGTGTTTTCTTACCCACAATGGGATATGGGGCAATTCCTCTGATGATGGTCTTGCGGAGTGTGCCGCTGTTGCAGACTCGGAGCTGGAGAGGATGTTACGTCGCTGTATGAAGGATGTGCGAACTGACAGGTGCGGCGCAATGTATATTGCTCGTGAAGATGAACTGAGAAGGAGAGACCAAAGAGGGAATCGGATGAAGAATGGATTCGCAACTGTCACCGTGGATGGGTGTTAGGGAGGTGTGGGTAATTACCTCTGTTGGATACTCCGGAAATGGGTGTAAATAGTGCCCGCACCTAGCGGTTGGAAGAAATGATGAATATCTGGAGTCCCGCGTGTGATGATGACCAATGTGGTGAGTTGAGGGACTCCTGAGGGCGCCTGACTCTCCTGGTGGCGTAGGGCCAGAGGGAGCGAGCGCGTGTGAGTGTGGCCGATGCCGGATCGTGTGAGGCAAATGAGCAGATGGCGCGGACACGCGCTGAGGCAGTGGCGTTGGAGTCCCAGCGGTTAGGAGAGTGGATGAATGTCTGAATTCCCGCGTGTGAGAATGACCAAAGTGGAGAGATGAGGGACTCCTGAGGCCGCCTGACTCTCCTGGTGGCAAGGGCCAGAGGGAGCGAGCGCGTGGGAGTGTGGCCGATGCCGGATCGTGTGAGGCAAATGAGCAGATGGCGCGGACGCGCGCTGAGGCAGTGGCGCTGGATTCCCAGGCTAGGTGGCGAAGGGCCAGAGGGAGCGAGCGCGTGTGAGGGTGGCCGATGCCGGATCGTGTGAGGCAAATGAGCAGATAGCGCGGACGCGCGCTGAGGCAGTGGCGCTGGATTCCCAGGCTAGGGATGCGCTAGCGTGGGGAGAGTGGCGGTGTAGAGAGGAGCGAGTGGAGCGGTCAGATGGAGGGAAGTGGTGAAGCGCCCGGCGGGATCGGGATCCCGGTGACCCCAGGGGAGCTTCTCAGAACTTGAGAGGCTGGCAAGGGGAAGGAGAGGGGGCGGGGGTCCCCTGGGGGCGGGATGGAGATGGCGCGGATTGCGCAGTCACTCACCGTCGCTTCAGCACTTCCTCACGCGCTATCCCGAACCGCGCGCTGACAATGGCAGGGATCTTCAAATTGATCACTGAAGGGGATGGAGTGGATGGAGGGCTGTAAGAATTGCTGCAGCAAAATGACAACACCGACGCGTTTCGGAAAACCTTAATCATGGCATTGTGTAGCTCTCCATCAAACACTTAAATATTTTTTGTAACTTCCACTTCCTGTACTAAATGGCGCCAAAAAACTGTCTATCTGATGTATAGACACGCTGGGCAGCCATCTTGTAGTGACCAATGGTTCCTTATCTATAGTGGCCTTAAATCAGCTTCGAGATGTACTGGGTCGGTATAAGAGTGTGTGTATGCGGGATATTTATGATGTTGTGCTAATCCGGAAATTCTTACATTCCAGTGGTATTGTATGATAGTAAATGGGATGATTTCCAAAGTGTGTTAGAAGGGTTTATGAAACATTCATGTTTGTTGATGCATGTGACCAAAAAGTTCATACCACCTTATCTCAAAAATCCGCTTATATTTCGGATGATAATGTGATAGAATTAACAGACTTGAAATTTGAATGGGATAAGCATAACGTGAAACGTATATGGATGCGAGTAATTTCTTACTTTGGATCATTTTATTTAAAAATGGGGGAGAGAAAAAAGAATTAAAAAATGTGTGTTTCTTTTTATTAATAAAATGGGATAGGACTCAAGTTAAAAATCTCCCTACAGACGGTGGATGGTAAAAATCGTGATTTAACATGTCTCCTCGAGACGACTAAACCAGACTGTACAGTATACGGAGGCGCCGGATTGTTCAACGAATTATTGCTTCGAGCGTATGTAACTGTACATTAACGCTAAATGTGCATTCATCAAATATATATGTGAGGGAATGTGGTCCAGGGTATCACCATGGGGATATTTCAGATCAGGTGATGATCTATATTTAGACCTTCTTTTCCCATACTGTTTAATTGCCACATCCACTGTTTTTCCTTTTTGTCCAACACCACCGCACTTCTGTTTCTCACAATTTCAATCCCTATAAATCTTAGACTTTGGGGATTTTGGGCATGTTTTTTCTTAAAATGCATTGAAACGGAGTGGGACTCAAGACCCTTTTTTACATTATAGATATGTTCAGCTATTCTGATTTTCAACTTACGGCTGGTCTGACCGATATACGTATACCCACACCCACATGTAATTTTATAGATGACAAAAGAAGAATGACAGGTGATGGCATCTTTGATCTTAAACACCTGTTTACCATCAGTATCTGTGTGCTCACTGACTGTGCGGGTGTGACCCTGTTGGTTTTTGCAGCCTACACATCCGCCACAATAGTAAAAACCAGGGTCAATGTTGAAAGGGTTTTGGTGGGTTTTTCTGATCGGAAATTTACCTCTTACTAACATGTTTTTGATAGTAGGGGCACCTCTGAATATCAACTGAGGAACTTCGGGAATGAAATGTTTAATGTCTGAGTCGTTGAGTAAAATGTGCCAATTCTTATGAAGAATATTACGTATTTCTTGATTTTCCACGCAATATTGGGTTACTAGGGGCAGTCTGCAGGGTTCCTCCTCTCTTTTTTCTGGTTTCCTCATTAGAACAGAGGTTTGGGTTTTCTCTCCAATTTCTTTAATGGTCTGTTCTACAATGTCTTTCCTATACCCTCTTTGCACAAATCTGTCCATGAGAATCTTGGCTTGTTGGAAATACACCTGGTTACTATTGCAGTTTCTCCTAAGTCTGATCGCTTGGGAGCGAGGTATGTTGGTGAGCCAAGGTCGATAGTGGCAACTGTTAAGGGGGATGTAGCTGTTTCGATCCACTGTTTTAAAGTGGGTGTGAGTGGAGATCTGGGAGTTCTCTATCTGAATGACAAGGTCTAGGAATACTATGCTTTCTTTACTACTGGTAGTGGTGAACTTGAGGCCCCAATCATTGTTACTCATGTCGGCCCAGAAATCATCTAGACTCATCTGATTTCCTTGCCAAATTAAGAAAATGTCGTCAATGTACCGTTTGTAAAAAATGACGTGATCTCTCCATTTAGGGCTTTCCCATACATATTTTGTTTCCCACTGGCCCATAAAGATGTTCGCGTAACTGGGCGCGAACTTGGTTCCCATGGCTGTCCCGCACTGTTGATGGTAAATGTGATCTCCATACGAAAAGTAATTATGGGATAGAACGAATAGAATGCCTTCCAGGATGAATTCTTTCTGTTCCTCATTGTACTGATTATGTATTGCGATACAATCCGATACTGCTTGTAAACCTAATGTGTGCTTAATCGACGTATAGAGCGATGTCACGTCGGATGTTGCCAATATAAAATCCGGCTGCCACTCAATATTACCTAAAAGACTGATTAAATCTGCTGAATTTTTAAGATGTGAAATGTTTTTGGTGACTAAAGGTTGTAGCATGTAATCCAAGTATTCAGACAGATTAGTAGTGAGGCAATCGCACCCACTTACTATGGGCCTACCTGGAGGATTGTGGGGATCTTTGTGTACCTTTGGGATAAAGTAAATATGTGCCAGTTTATAATTTTTATTCAATATGAATTCCTTCTCTGTGTGAGAGAGAATGCCCAATGATTCGCCTTTTAGACATAGTGCCTCTAAGTCTTTACGCCATTTCTTGGTAGGATCTTGAGGAAGTGTGATGTATGTGTGTTCATCACTAAGTTGTTTGAGGGCTTCTTTATTGTACGCTTCTGCATCCATAATCACTATCCCCCCCCCCTTGTCGGCTGGCTTGATGATTATGTGTGGATCGGTCTTAAGCTTTTTGAGGGCTGCTTTCTCTCGATCTGAGAGATTTTCCTGATGATTATTGGGAGTGATGTGCATTATATCTTCTGCAACGTTCTTAAAAAATCTGTTCATACTTTCAGTAGCTAAGTGCTTAGGGTAAAATGTGGATTTGGTACGTAGCTTAGAATGTTCGAAAGTGGATGACTCCGGTAATGATGGGTGGTGGGATGAATCTGTGGATTCATAGAATCTCTTGAGACAAATGAGTCGTTGGAATTTATCCAAATCCTCGATCACATCTAACGGTTTGATGTGTGAAGATGGGGCAAATTTAAGACCTTTTTGAAGGACACGTAGTTCAATAGGCGAAAGAGAGCGAGAAGAAAGATTAAAAATCCCATTTTCTGTGTTAGGTTCTGGGTGTGTCCTATTACGCTTGTGGCCCTTTCCTCGTGAACCCCTCATCCTTTTTAAGCTTTTTTCTTTTCCCCCTTTTTGTTTCTGGGAGGGTTCCTCTTGGTTTCCCCTAAAAAAGATTGTGGGTCTTCTTGATGTTTTTTGGATTGGGAATTGTCCGCAAGTATATCATGTTCGATAAAGTTGATCACATCCGTGAGACCTACTTCTTCGTCAATTTCCTCTATGAGGCCTTGGTCTTCTGAATGGGGGTTTCGTTCTCCTTCTACTCTAGAGGAATGGCCAAAAATGTCCATGTTCTCTATTTGTGATAAGTCATCATCCATCTGGATGTTTTCTAGAATTTTAAAACGACTCGGAAACATATCTAGGAATTCACATTGTTGAGGAGAACCCTCATCTACCGCTGGGCACCTCGGTGCTTGTGGCAGAGGAGTGGGTAAAAGACCTTTTTGTTTGTATGGGAATGAATTGTTATACTGTTGGTTGATGGTTTTATGGAACATTTGGTAGGATTGTACATGGGAACCGGATGGTGCTCCAATGGATGTTCCAGCCCTTTGTTGGTTGGGATCTTTAGTGGGCATATTGTTGTGTTGAAATGGTCTAGGTCTAGGGTTGTTGTGTGTAGAATGGTGTTGAGTAGTGAAGGTCTGATAAGTGGGCTGAATCTGGGGTGATTCCTTCTTTTTGTAGGTGTGTACTTTATTGTCCATATAGTCTTTGCGGTCTCTTTTAAACTTTTGTATCTTTTGGTGTTTCAACTTATCATTAAGCTTGTGGGTGCTGTTTACTATACTATTTGTCAGTCCCATAATTTGTAAATTGGTTCGGAATGGTTCCAATTTGTTTTTGATATGTGTGATAATATCTAGCTGTGCGGAGATATCTTTTTCCCGATATCTCAGCAACAGTTTCAGGAGGCTGACTGAGCACTTTTCCAATATGCTATCCCATTCTTTTTGGAACTCTTCATTTTTAGTATTAACCGTGGAGCGTTTCTCTATTCTTAAGCCCCTGGGCGTGATTTTATGGGCTAGGTACATCCTGAATGTCCTGATGTCCCAGACCATCTTGGAATATTCATGTAGGATCTTTTCGAGATCCTGCATGTCTGCTTGGAGATTTCCTATTTCTCCAGGTGGGATGTATGGAGAATCCACTTCAAAAAGTGCGTCTAACTCCTCTTGTGACATGGAGTCATGGAAAGACATGGTGTTCCTAGCTGCTCCTCCAGATGAAAGAGATACACTGAGTGAAGCAAGGGAGGGCGCTAAGGAGGGGATGCAGCACCGCCTGGATTGGAAAGACTAGCAGGAGAAAGAAAGTGAGGCGGGCGCAGACGTGTTGTAAGTCAACGGTGAGCAGATGGAGTCCTACTTCTTGATATGTAGAGGGGTGAGACAAGAACTGAGTCTTCAATCTGGATGATCTGCAGTGGGAGACAGAAAGGAGCAAAGAACAGATCTGTGACAACTGTAGTATCTGATCTCAGTGTTCAATGTGGATGGTATATGGTGATGACACAGGGATTGTACCTGGAATGGAAATGAGGGTGCGAATCCAACGAAGAATTGTTCTCCCTCTACATTCAAGTCTGTGAGATGAGGATTCGATGGATGTGGTCTTGATGAAAAACGGAAGCTGGACGACTGGACGTGTGAACCCCCTATATGAATACAAAAGGGGGGGGGGAAAAGGACGTCAGTGCTGCGGATGAGGGAAAAAGTGTGTGGATAAAACTGCTGAAATGATTGCTACCAACCTATATGGTGTTCTTGGCGGTGGGGCGTTCTGATGGAAATTGAAGTGCATCAACTGAGCAGGGGAAAGACCACTGAAAAATGATGGATACCGTTAGATGGGTGCTTGTGATGTCCAAGGAAATGAAGAGCCAGTTGATAAAGTGTGTTCTTACCCACAATGGGATGTGGGGCGATTCCTCTGTGATGGTCTTGTGGAGTATATCGCTGATGTAGATTCGGAGCTGGAAAGGATGTGACGTCACTGTGTAACGGGTGTGCGAACTCACTGGTGCGTTGCAATGAGTGACTCCTGAAGACAAACTGAGAAAAGAGACCAAGGAGGAAATCGGATGAAAAAGGGGTGCGCAGCTGTCGCCGTGAGGAGGGTGTGAGGGAGGGGTGGATGCGTACCTCTGTGGAATACTCCAGATGGATGCAGACAGTGCCCGCACCTGGCGTTCGGAAGATGTGATGATTGTCTGGCGTCCCGCATGCGGGATGGACTAGTAGGAGAGATGAGGGACTCCTAATGGTCGCCTAACTGTCCTGGGGGCAGAGGCCAGTGGTAGCGAGCGCGTGGGAGTGAGGCAGAATCCGGATCGTGAGAACCAATATGGGCATGTGGCACGGACGTGTGCTGAGGCAGTAGCGCTGGGTTCCTAGGCTCAGTGATGGAGGGCCAGAGGGGGCGAGCGCGTGTATGAGTGTCCGATGCCGGATCGTGTGAGGCAGATTGCAGAGGGCGCGGGCGCGCGCTGAAACAGACCGGTGAATTCCCAGGCTCGGATAGCGAGAGCGTGGGGAGAAAGGCAGTCTGGAAAGGAGCGGGTGGAGCGGACAGATGGAGGGAAGCGCTGAAGCGCCTGGCGAGTTCAGGATCCCGGTGACCCCAGGGGAGCTTCTCAGAACTTGAGAGGCTGGTGAGGGGGGGGAGAGGGGACGGGGGTCCCCTGAGGGCGGGATGGAGATGGCGCGGATTGCGCAACCACTCACCGTTGCTTCAGCGCTTCCTCACGTACTATCCCGAGCCGCGCGCTGACAGTAGCAGGGATCTTCAAAATGGATCACTGAAGGGAAGGAGTGAGTGGAGGGCTGTAAAAATTGCTGCAGCAAAAGTGACAACACCGACGCGTTTCGGAAAACCTTAATCATGGCATTGTGTAGCTCTCCATCAAACACTTAAATATGTTTGGTAACTTCCACTTCCTGTACTAAATTGCGCCAAAAAACTGTCTATCTGATGTGTAATCGCGCTGGGCAGCCATCTTGTAGTGACCAATGGTTCCTTATCTGTAATAGCCTTATTTCAGCTTCTAGATGTGCTGGGTAGGGTTGAGAGTGTGTGTATGCTGGATATATATGATGTTGTGCTGATCCAAAAAATCTTTTACATTCCAGTGGTATTGTGTGATGCAGTGAATTCCAAAGTGTGTTAGAAAGATTTATGAACCAATCATGTTTGTTGATGCATATGGCCAAAAATTTCCTACCACCCTATCTCAGAAATCCGATTATAATTCGGATGATAACGTGATGGATTAACAGACTTGAAATAAGATTGGGATGAACACGACGTGGAGCATATTGATGTGAATTCTCACTTTGGATCATTTTGTTTAAAAAATAGGGGAAGATAAAAAAATGGGTGTTTCTTTTTATTAGTAAAAAGGGGATAGAGATCAAGTTAAAAGTTCCCTATTGACAGTGGAGGATAAAAATCATGATTAAAACGTGTCCTCGAAATGACTTGACCAAACTGTCAGGTTCGCATAGGCGCTGGATTGCTCAACGAGTTTTAACTCCAAACATATGTAACTGTACATTGACACTAGACGTGCATTCAACAAATAAAAATATATGAGGGAATGTGGTCCAAAGTGTCACCATGGAGGTATTTCAGATCAAATGATGATCTATATTAAGACCTTCTTTTCCCATGCTGTTTAATTGCCACATCCACTGTTTTTCCTTATTGTCCAACACCGCCGTACTTCTGTTTCTCACAATTTCAATCCCTATGAATCTTAGACTTTGGGGATTCTGGGCGTGTTTTTTCTTAAAATGCATTGAAACGGAGTGGGACTCAAGACCCTTTTTAACATTATAGATATGTTCAGCTATTCTGATTTTCAACTTACGGCGGGTCTGACCGATATATGTATACCCGCACCCACATGTGATTTTATAAATGACAAAAGAAGAATGACAAGTGATGGCATCTCTGATCTTAAACACCTGTTTGCCATCAGTATCTGTGTGCTCACTGACTATGCGGGTGTGGCCCTGTTGGTTTTTGCAGCCCACACAACCGCCACAATAGTAAAAACCAGGATCAAAGTTAAAAGGGTTGTGGTGGGTTTTCCTAATCGGAAATTTCCCTCTTACTAACATGTTTTTGATAGTAGGCGCACCTCTGAATATCAACTGGGGGACTTCGGGAATGAAATGTTTAATGTCTGAATCATTGAGTAAAATGTGCCAATTCTTGCGTAGAATATTACGTATTTCTTGATTCTCCACGCAATATTGGGTTACTAGGGGCAATCTGTGAGGTTCCTCCTCTCTTTTTTCTGGTTTCCTCATAAGAACTGAAGTTTGGGTTTTCTCTCCGATTTCTTTAATGGTTTGTTCTACAATCTCTTTTTTGTACCCTCTTTGTACAAATCTGTCCATGAGAATCTTGGCTTGTTGGAAATACACCTCGTTACTATTGCAATTTCTCCTAAGTCTGATCGCTTGAGACCGAGGTATGTTGGTGAGCCAAGGTCGGTAGTGGCAACTATTAAGGGGGATGTAGCTGTTTCGATCCACTGTTTTGAAGTGGGTGTGAGTGGAGATCTGGGAGTTCTCTATCTGTATTACAAGGTCTAAGAATACTATGCTTTCTTTACTACTGGTAGTGGTGAACTTGAGGCCCCAATCATTGTTACTCATGTCAGCCCAGAAATCATCTAGACTCATCTGATTTCCTTGCCAAATTAAGAAAATGTCGTCAATATACCGTTTGTAAAAAATGACGTGATCTCTCCATCTGGGGCTTTCCCATACATACTTTGTTTCCCACTGGCCCATGAAGATGTTCGCGTAGCTGGGCGCGAACTTTGTTCCCATGGCCGTCCCGCACTGTTGGTGGTAAATGTGATCTCCATACGAGAAGTAATTATGGGATAGAACGAATAGAATGCCTTCCAAGATGAATTTTTTCTGTTCCTCATTGTACTGATTATGTATTGTGATACAATCCGATACTGCTTTTAACCCTAATGTGTGCTGGATTGACGTATAGAGTGATGTCACGTCGGAAGTAGCCAGTATGAAATCCGGCTGCCACTCAATATTGCCTAAAAGACTGATTAAATCCGCTGAATTTTTTAGATGTGAAATGTTTTTGGTGACTAATGGTTGTAGCATGTAGTCTAAATATTCAGACAGATTAGTAGTGAGGCAATCGCACCCACTTACTATGGGCCTACCTGGAGGGTTGTGGGGGTCTTTGTGTACCTTTGGGATAAAATAAATATGAGCCAGTTTATAATTCTTGTTCAATATGAATTCCTTCTCTGTGTGAGAGAGAACGCCCAGTGATTCGCCTTTTAGGCATAGTGATTCTAAGTCTTTACGCCATTTCTTGGTAGGATCTTGAGGAAGTGTGGTGTATGTATGTTTATCGCTAAGTTGGCTGAGGGCTTCTTTATTGTACGCCTCAGCATCCATAATCACTATGCCCCCCCCCTTGTCGGCTGGCTTGATGACTATGTGTGGATCAGTCTTAAGCTTTTTTAGGGCTGCTTTCTCTCGGTCTGAGAGATTTTCCTGATGATTATTGAGAGTAATGTGCATTATATCTTCTGCAACGTTCTTAAAAAATCTGTTCATACTTTCAGTAGCTAAGTGTTTAGGGTAAAACGTGGATTTGGTGCGTAGCTTGGAGTGTTCGAAAGTGGATGACTCCGGTAATGGTGGGTGATGGGTTGAATCGCTGGATTCATAAAATCTCTTGAGGCAAATGAGTCGTTGGAATCTGTCCAAATCCTC
>JAWWMD010000054.1:0-13151 GCA_035044885.1 Pseudobranchus striatus | reverse complement strand
AAATTCCTTAATAATGGGGATCCTGATATGCGCTAGCCACCCACATCTATGGCACCACCATAATGCTGCCGCCCTAATGATATCGGGGCTCCTGATATGCTCTTACTTTCATACTTTCATGGGGGGGGCTAGAAGATCGGGACTGGCGGGTAGGTAGGTGGGCAGTCAGGCGAGGATGGAAGCCACCACTTACCCAGAGGTGGAAAGAGAGTCCCCTCCTAACAAGTCTTGATGCCCACTGTAACATATGCAGAATGGCCAGAGCATCAGGGAAAAGTCTCAAGTCTAAAGCAAACCAGGTCAAACCATGCAAACCAAAATAGGAACCATGGTTAGGCAGACATTGGTCGGGGATAGCCCAAGTTCAATGCAAGTCATTTCTGACAATTCCAGGGAAAAGAGAAGGGAGTCCAGAAAACAGTCCAAATGTCAGCCAGTCAGATACGATGAAAAAAAAGGGATATGCAGAAAAATGGGCAAGAAAAACCATGTCAGGAATTCAGCACAAAGTCATCAGCATCCGCAATATGGGAAGGAAGCATAAGGTATGCTGACATGACTCACTGCGTTCATGCCAGACCTTTAAATTCCTCCAGCAAATAATCAAGAGCAAGGACCAATCAGAACAAATAGGGGAAAAAGGTGGCAAAGGAAGACAGACTGAGAAAATGAAATGTGGCAATAGAAAGGTATAGACCTAAAAGAATCACTTCCACATGTGGGGTCTTGTCCTGATGAGAGATAGCCATTGTTGCGATCATGTGAGGATTAAATTTAGACCAGCGGTAAATGCATGTGACACACCGAGCATGGAACCAGGTAAAATTGGCATTGCACTCCTGCTGGGTTTGGGAGTGTCAGAGGGTTGTGTGCATTTCAAGGAGTAGCACATTCTAGGTGGAAGCACACTAGCCAGTGGTGGAGGAGCACATCTTACTCTCAACCTGCTCCATGCTGTTCTTTGTTGCACAGCCACTCTGCTCTGTGCAGTGTTACCCAGTCCATGCCAGCTTTCTATGTACCTGTTGCACCACGTGCTGCTACCGACTCACTGCATACCCTCCTGACACAATGGCAGCAATGGGCATCTCTCCTCAGGGTGGGACCTCACCTGCACGACTAATCCTTACATGTCTTTGCTTTCCTTTCTTGTGCTGACTAATCCTTAAGGAGTTTAGTCCTTTCTGTATGCTTGTGTTTCTGTCATCGCACCTGCTTCTAGGCGTTTCTCATTCACTGGGTGGTGAAAGGGTATTTAAACTCAATGGAGTCTGACTGCAGTGAGTGCACATACCTGGTATCCTGATTCCTGATTTTGCTGTATGCTGACTTGTATGACAATCTGCTCCTGACCCAGCCTGATTTTGTCTCATCCCTTGGCTTGTTACTCCCAGCTGGCAGACCTTAGATGTTGTAGACTGGACTTCTTCTATGTACCCCTTTGGCACTGTTCAGACCGACAGGCTTTGACAATGGAACGTTCAACCATTCTTTGCTTTTTCCCTGCACTCTGTTTTAGCTCACACAGTTCTAACAGTTCTGACTCATATCACCTCCTGGACTGCCTGAAGACTGCGGCCACATCATGGCAATCTCAAATGCCATTTACTCTACACCTGGGGTAATCCTGCCTTCCTACAACTACCAGAGGGCCCACTTTGGCATCCACCTGTCACTGGAAGCTTCCACTCCAGCCTGTCCATCTGCATTGTCATGCCAGATTATGCGGAATCGTATTGCCGTATCAACAGGAGTTGACCAACCCATGACTTTGCTATTGCTCAGCACTCCCAGGAGATCTGGGTAATTTATACACATCTGGAGTCTTTGCTAACACTTCTTGGAGCTCAACAACAACCTCCGGCTGTACCTGTGCCTACACCTGGAATTGTGATTCCTCCTATGGCTGCTGCACCTGCTACCAGCACCACATTTGGCTATTCGACCATCCTGCCGAAACTTCTCTCCCAAAGAAGTTCACTTGAGCTCCAATAAAACTCTGAGCCTTTCTCAATCAATGCCACATGAACTTTCAATGTACACCAGCCATTTATGCCTCTGAACCAATCAAGATAAGCTTTGTGGTCAACTTGCTTTCTCGCGTCACTTTGGACTGGATTGTGCCTTTGATGGAATTAAACTCCCCTGTTCTTCAATCCTTTGACACTTTAGAGACAGCTCTTCACCAAATGTTTGAGCAACCATGGCGCTCAGAGCTCACAAGTGTCTGACTGATGGAGATTCAAAACGGTAATTGGTTCTTGCTTCAATACACCATTTAGTTTCAAACTTGTACTGAGGTTGATTCGGCCAACAACACCCTTTGTGCTGCCTACTGATGGGGGCTTCAGGATCATATCAATGACCAGCTAGCCTTCACACCTCTAACCAAATCTTTAAAGGGGCTTTTTGTGCTAACTTTTCAACTTGATTTGCATTTACAGGAGCGTTGCAAGAAACGTGAGAGATCCAGAAAGTCATCTCCTCTTGTCGCCAGATTGCCTGCATGTTAATCAGATGTTCTCTCCCACACCACCAATGATCCAGAACCTATGGAGACAGGTTGCATCTCTCAAGCTTCTGATGCAGAAAACTGCTGCAAAGAAAAGCCAGACTTTGTCTCTATTGTGTGGGTACAGGACATTATGTGACTAACTGTCCTCAAAATTCAGACAATGCCAAGACCTAGACACATCTGGGGGATTGAATATGGGTCAGCTTTCTACCTCTCTTCCCTAACAATTCGTTATATCATCTGGCTTTCCTGGGAAACTGCCTTGTGTTCCTGTGACACCCTAATTGACTCCAGTATGACAGGCATCTATATTGATGAACACTTCGCAAACATGAACCTTTGATTCCTCAGTCACCTGCCATACCTATCTCATCCCTCAATGTAAGAACCATCAGTTCTGGTTTCATTTCTTACCATAGTATACCTATCATGATGACCATTGGGAACATTCATGAGGAAACAACTGCCTTTGAGTCAACAATTCTCTTCGGTCCACGATCTTATTGGGCTGGCAGTGGCATCAGCTTCACAAACCTGTGATTCGTTGGTGAGAAAGTCACATCTCCTCCTGGTCCACTGCCTGTGTCAACCACTGGAATCTTCCTACCTTCTCCATCATTCATGGCTCCGGCACTCTGTATATATCTGTGCTTCCTGCACATTATCACCCATTCCTGATGTCTTTTTTTTTAAAGAAATGCTGAGCTTCTTCCCCCACAAAGATACTATGACTGCCCCATTGACCTTTTGCTGGATACTAGTCTTCCTAGGGGCCACTAATAGCCACTATCTATGCTGGAAAACTAATCCGTGGAAGAATATATTCCAGAGAACTAGAGAATGGGATTCATTTGCCCATTTTCCTCCGCATTTTGGGAAGGATTCTTCTTTGTCAAGGAGAAAAAAAGAGAATTCTGACAGTGAATTTACGACAGAGGTCTTAATTTAATTACATTAAAGAACCAATACCCTCTTCCTCTCATTGAACAACTGTTTGACCGGATCTGTGGGGCCCATATCTTCTCCACACTAGACCTGTGGGGTGCTTACAAACTGATGCTCATCAAAGAAGGGGACACATTCAAGACTTATTTCAACACCCTCATGGGACATTATGAATACCATGTGATTCTGGTGCCACCACTGTGCCACCATTCTGGCAATGATAACCTTACTTCTCAAATGCCATCCTCCTCCAGGGATACCACCAGCTCGCCTCCAGCCCAACACCATGCTTCCCCATGCCATGACTTTGCTGGCCACTGTGCTCTCCCAGGCTGTTCCATATCCACTGTCATGGCACAGTTGCCACACTGTAATGCCCTAGTGCTGTACGAAAACGAAACCAAAATGCAAAGACTGGTATTGAGTGGAGACAGCTGCTAGCACGATGGATGGGACCATATAACAGCTGTGGGTGTGATGCTGTTCAAGGGGGGCAGCCCGAGAAGGGAGGCCATGGTCAAGTGGTACCAGTACTTAACTCCAAACAGAGCAAGGTGATATCATCAGGCAGGATTGCAGGCAGGTAGGCAGGCAGTAGGTAGGCAATCCAGCAGCCAGTAGACAGACAATCATGAAAGATGTCCTGGATGCAGGTAGGTAGGCAGGTGGACCTCCAGCAGGGAATTGGGCAGTCTGGCAGGAAGGGGTTCAGGAATGCAGGCAACACACAGGAAGATATCAGGCAGCTCCTGAGAAGAGTGCAAGGCCCATGCTACTAATCCAAGCATGAGGAGACAAATGAGAGACAGACTTATATGGTGGGCCAGGGCTGAAGAGGAAGAAAGACAGGAAAAGGTCAGTATTCAGGAGAGGAGGAGCACCAGAGACTAATGAATGGAAAACATGAAAGAGAGTCTGAGGGAGGGGATTTAAGGGTGAATCTGAGTGAGTGCTGACTGCTAGGGTGAACCAAAGTAGCAGTTAACCGGGAGGGAGAGACAAATGTAAGGAGGAAGAAAATAAAGAAGTGGAAGTAGAAAAATCAGGAGGGGAAGAGAGAAAGAAGGAGGCAGTGGGGGCTGGAGCCTACCTGGCAGCAGAGACTGGGTGCTGTCATCTGGGTCCTGGGAGCAGTCACCAGGGGGTACCAGGTCTCAGATGCCTGCACCCCCTGGAGAGTCTGTCTGGGGCTGGGGCACATGCAAGGATTAATATGTGGCACTCTGTGCTGCGCTTCTGGGTTTCCTGGCTGGCCCGGAACTGGTAAATACCAGCGGGCACACCCAGTGTGTGAGGGGTGCATGCCTGGGTTCCCCTGCCTCACCTCTGGGAGTCCCAGAGGTAGCACATGGCAGGGATTTGGTAGGCCAGCAGCCGGTGCCTCCCACCATAATATCCCCCCTGAGGGCATCCACAGAAGGGACCCAGGAGGTCAGGATTGGACCCAAGGAAGGAATGTACACAGGCCAGAGTGTGGACTGCAGAAGCCAGAACCCAGGACCTTTCCTCAGGTCGGAACCCCCTTCAATGGACCAGGTATTGGATAGATACTCAGGGTCACTTGGTGTCACACTTACCTGAGTGTGAACTCCAGTGTGAACTATGCAGGCTGAGCTGAGACTTGTTGCACGATAATCAGAACGCAAGTGACCAACAAAAGAATGGCCACTGGATACAAGCAATGAAGAGAACAAACAAAAGTCCCTCGTAGCGTAGGATACTATCACATTGCAAGGACGTCTGACTTGGTGTCCTGCAGATGGTTAAATACCACCAGACATAATGCATTAAAGGAGAGGAGGGATCGACAAAAACGTGTGACCCTATAGTATGCCGTGAAATGTAATAAACTCCAGCAAAAGGTTTTTTAAAAGGTAGGGAAAAGGCATGCACAGAGAACGCTGGCCTGGTTATAGGTGCAGAAAGAAAGAAAAGGCTAAAAAGGCCAGAAAAGGAGCATGGCCAGACCTGACCAGCAAGAATCCCATAATGGCTAATGCAACGCTACGCCGCATCCAACCTCCCATGCCAGCAACTGACCTTACCGTTAACCACAGTCCGACTACATTGCGCTCCAACAGGTAACAGTATGCACTGCCGTGCGCTCCATACCAAAGTGCAGCAAACTCATTGTGCATGCTACAACATGAGAGAACGCCGGGATGCCAACACTACAGTCCAACTCTGTGAATCAGTGAATGGTACCTAGTCAGCATGTAAGCACAGCCCGCAGATAAAAACACACTATATAACAGAACACATGTGTAAGTCACTCTAACTCCAATAGAACCTTGCTGGGCACAATACCACATTACACCGTGATTATCATAGCAAGGCACCAATATGCAAAACTCAGACAGGAAGGTAATAAGGGCAAATACAAACTAAGGCCACTAGGGAACAGTATTACAAAAGGCACCAGGAACATCACCACAAGGTGGTTCAGCCGTATACTGATTATACTGCGAGCCCTCTTCTGCATCCATCCTATGTAACACTACCGTAAAGTGAAATGGATCCCTAACTTGGGGACCACCCCTCTGACTCCTCTGATCTAATACTAAATGTGATGCAGCAGATGTAGATGGTGCAATCATCACATCACCCCCCTCTCCAGGGCCCACTCCCAAAGAATTAGGTTTCAGAGAATCTGGATGAAAAGCATGAAAACAAGCTAACAAAGACGGAGCATGAACTTCCAAAGCCGCTATCCAAGACCTATCCTTAGGACGAAAACCCAACCAATCCACCAAATACTGCACAGTCCACCCAGAATGATGAGAAAAAATAATTGATTGAACTTTGTGCTCCAAGACCCCACCCACCAACAGAGAATTAGGGGGAAGAATAGAACGAGAAAAAGAGTCATGCACAAAATGGCTTAACAGAGAGACATGAAATACAGTGTGAATTTTAAAAGAGGCCGGCAATGACGGACAATAGGTCACAGAACTGATCCACTTCTCAATAGATAAGGGACCCACAAACCAAGGGCCAAATTTGTCAGACGGTTGCCTCAATACAGGATTCCAAGTACTCAAACAAATGTAATCACCAGGTTTCCAATCTGGCTGTTGCAATCAATGCTTGTGCACAGATTTCCGCATCTTGTCCTGGGCACGCAAAAGTGTGCACTTTAGGTCTTGCCAACACCTGGCATGATGCAGCATTAGATTATTCACAGCCGGTATTTGTGACTCAGGCAACACAGAATGAAACATAGCAGGAAGAAACCCATACCGAGCAAAAAATGGAGAACAAGTAAATGTGTGACGATTGACGTGTTAACCTGGTACATCATCACCGGGAATGATTAGTCAGGGTAGCCAGCAGAGGGTATTAGAGGGGGAATTACCTAGATGTCAGGTGGTCTTACTAAGATGGGATGCGGAAGATGGGTCACAGTGCCAGCATAGGAACCCCTCCTTCTTAGAGATATTCCAGGTGGGTTTGCTGATGATTCCCCTTGATAGGTATTGGTGCGGGTGATTGTCAAGATAGCATGGGTCCCTATGGTGGGTGGCTGACCCCAGAGGGTGGTCGTCACTCTGTGCTTGTATTAGAGTTAGATTCCATTGTATGGCACTATTGTACAGACAAGCTTACCTGAAGCGCTTGCCCTGGCATTCGTGATGATTGACAGGTCACGCAGACACGTGCCGTCAATCATGCCGGGCAGCGTGCTGTCAGCGGTAGCTCAAACAGGAGTCTCCCTGAATTGATCGCTCCATTCCTGGGCTGGTTGCTGGGCATGTAGTGCAGTAGCAGAGTAGTCATGTTTCCTCGTGGTGCTGTATAAGCCACACCCACTTTCTGGTGTTTTTAAACCTTTCTCTTTTCTTCATGTAATTACCAGGCCGCGTTACCAGTGCACTCCCCTTTCCTTTTGTTATCCAATTTTTTTAATGGTATTGGAGCCAGAAGATACCTGCTATTGTCCTTTGATGCTAGAGGCAGGATCTCAGGTGAACCCTTCTTCTCCTTGAATCCATTGGCCTGGTATTTAAACATCAGCAGGGTACCAGGTCAGACGTACTCACAATTTAGCTTGTATCATGCTAAGGTTTTCTTGGTGTCCTGTTTGTTTCCAGCTTTCCATACTTCGGTTGGCTATGTTGCGCTGTCTGATTGTCCTGCATCCGCTTAAATGAGTGCTATTCCATATTGGGGAGGGGATTGTTGTATATATTTGTACCCGCTCTATGAGAATTTAAAATTGTGAGTACCTCATTTCCCCTGGATTATTGGCACTTTGTTAGGGTGTGTGATTATGGTTGATACAGTGACAGCACCTATGGAAATAGGCATGGAGAAAAATGTGGGTTTTAGTGATCATTTGCATTTGGCACTTCTTGATAAGTATGGAGGTGAGATAGAGACGTTATGTTCTTTTTTGAATAATTGTGAGATACATTTTTAGGCACTCCCAGCAGTGTTTTCGGAGGAGCGGTCTAAAACTGACTTTCGCAATCTCAACATTAAAAGATCAGGATTTGCGATGGGTTATGCCATTACTTGAGGCTGAGTCGCTTTTGGTGGCTACATTTTCTGCACAAAAAAATTCTATGCAGAGTGCTTTTGAACAACCAGATTTGCAATGTCAGGCAGATAATTAGGTTATTACATTTTTGCCAAGGAGATCGTTTGATGATAGGCCATGCTATTGTGTTTTGTTCGTTAGCAGCAGATACTAGTTGGGGAAAGGAGACTTTGATGAGCATTTTTCGCAGAGGTTTGGTGGGCAGGCTGAAGGATGAATTGACTGCCAGGACCTTTCCTGAGTGATTGAATGCCTTGATTTTATTAGCTACTTCCTTAGATAATCGTATATTGGAATGACGCAGAGAAAAACAACAGGAGGAGGAGGGTTCTCCTAGAGTTGTATCTAAGGATAGTGTCGAGGCTATGAAGGTGGATCAGGTATGCTGAATTAGTGTTTCAGAGTGCCGGAGGCCTTTTCAGTTGGTTCTTTGTTTCTACTGAGGACAGGAGGGACATTGTGACGTGGATTGCAATAAGTATTCATTAAAAGACAAACCCTAGAAGCGAAGGGTGGTTTCTCTATAGGGGTGGCTCAATTTGGAAATCTGCTCATTGTTTGGTGCCAGTGGATATATTACTGGCAGATGGGCAGGTACATGCTTTGGCTTTTATTGATTCCTGTACAGCAGGGTCCTTTTTGAGCAAAGATTTTGCTAGGAAACATGAGGTGGCATGTTTGTGGATGGATAATCTGATTCAATTAACTGGGATCAATGGGGCCCCTTTATCCACAGCTTTAGTAGTGGAGGAGACTGGCCCATTACAGCTTCAGTTTTCTGATGGTCATTGTTACTCCTCAACGATTTGAGATTATTAGTACTTCTGCTTATTCTGTTGTGTGGGGTTGCCCTGGCTCTGTCCTTATAATCCTCGGATCGATTGGGGTGAGTATTTTATCTCTGGTTGGGGAGGCCCTATGGTCTCTGTATCCTTGGTGGATGTTGAGTCGGGTTCTACTGGAATTCCAGAAGTATATAAGGATTTTCTTTGTGTCTTTTCAAAAAGTAAGGCAGAGGCCTTGCCTTAACATCGGGTGTATGATTGGGTAATCAATCTTATTCCTGGTATGACCCCTCCATGGGGTATAACTTATCCATTGTTCCCTGTGGAACTGCTGGCTATGGATGAGTATATTAAAGATGCATTTTGCAAAGGGGTTTATTCACCCTTCTTTTTCATCGACTGGTGGGGGCTTCTTTTTTGTCTGAAAGAAGGATGAGACTCTGAGCCCGTCCATTGATTTTCGCTGGTTGAATAACAATATGATAAAGGATCATTTTCCTTTAACCCTGATCACCAAATTATTTCACCAGGTTAAGGATTCTTTGATTTCTCCTAAATTTGTTCTACGTGGTGCATATAATTTCATGAGGATGTGTGAGGATGATGAGTGAAAAACCGCCTTTAACACTCAAAGTGGGCATTTTGAATATTTGGTGATGACTTTTGGCTTGTATAACACACCCACAGTTTTTCTATGTTTATGAATGATATCTTCCAGGACATATTGGGTAAGGGAGTGATAGTTTATCTGGATGATATTTTGCATTAATCTGCTGACACTGAATCTCATTGCCGATTGGTGCGTGAGATGTTGTATCATTTGCGGGCCAATTCATTTGTTCACTAAATCGGAGAAATGCGAGTTTGAGAAATCTTCCGTGGCATTTTTGGGTCATGTTCTATCTCAGGCCGGGGTTGCCATGGATCCTGGAAAGGTATCGGCAATAGTGGATTGACCTACCACACTGCATTGAAAACAATGGTTCCTGGGGTTTGTTAACTATTATCGCTGATTTATTCGGCAGTTTGCTCATTTGGTGTTGCCTATTTTGGCTCTTATTAAGAAAGGGGGTAACCCCAAGAAATGGTCTTCGTAGGCGATTGATTCCTTTTCTCAAATGAAGCAGTGTTTTGTATTGGCTCCTGTTTTGGCTAAGTCCAATGTAGCACACCAATTTTTGTTAGAGGTTGATACCTCTAATCTAGCGGCGGGGGCTATTCTGTCTCAAGTGAATTCTGATGATATCTTGCACCCTTGTGCATTAATGTCTAAGGCGTTCTCCTCACCTCAGTGAAATGTTGATGTTGGTAACAGGGAGTTATTGGCTATTGAGCTCACCCTAGGGGAGTGGGGTTACCTATTGGAAATAATGACCCTTCCGTTATTGAGTCAGACTGTCCATAAGATTTTGTTGTATTTAGCCGAAGCTAAGCGACTTAATGCGCATCAGGCTTGTTGGGTGTTGTTTTTTGAGTGCTTTATTTTCTTGTTGTCTTATATTCCAGGTTCTCATAATAAAAAAACAACGCTCTTTCATGTCAGTTAGAGGTGATGGAGGAGGACACAAAGTCAGATCTTACGATTCTGCCTCTAGAACAAGTAATGTAGGTTTTTACCCATTGTCAAATTGGTGAACTGATGATTTCTCAGACTCGGATACCCTCGGGTTTGACGGTTCAGGAGGGTCGACTGTATGTACCTCCTGCTTTACGTTCTGATATATTGCAGTGGTCCCATGGGTCTAAGTTATCTGGACATCCGGGACTGAAACGTACATTGTCTCGGTTGTAGGCGTACATTTGGTGGCCGTATATGAAAAAGTGTTCAGATTCTTGTGTTCATGCTTGTACTCAGTGTGCACATTTTAAAACTAGTCACCAGTGTCCGGTAGGGTTGTTGCAGCCTTTTTGCTGGTTCCTGATCATCCTTGGCAAAGTACCACCAGGGATGTTGTGATGGGTTTGATTATACTGAAGTCCTGATTAGGGTGGATCATTTTTTTTTTAAATGGTACATTATTCTAAGCTCAGAGGAGTGCATTCATTGAGAGCGTTGGTGGATATCTTTTTGTGAGATGTTGTGCATTTGCATGGGATTCCACGTGACATTGTGATGGACTGGAGTTCTCAGTTTACTTCTCGTTTTTGGCAGGCTTTGTGTCAGACACTGGGAATAGAGTCTTGTCTGTTGTCTGGTTTCCATCCTCAGACTAATGGCCAGACGGAAAGGGCTAATCAGGAGATGGAATCTTTTTTGAGAATGTTTTGTAATGAATCACAGGATGATTGGGTATTTTTGTTTCTCTATGCAGAATTTGCTGCAAATTCTCATGTTCAAGAATCACTGTCCTGTTCTCCTTTCTTTGCCCTGTATGGTTTTCTTCCTGCTATGTTTCCTTCTAACCTCCCTGATCCTACTGTTCCTGCTGTGAATACGTTGTTGCTGCATCATGACACTCGTTAGCAAGGTTTAAAGAGCACACTTTTGTGGGTCCAGGACAAAATGAAGAGAATTGCAGATGAACATCGACCACCTGTAACACTTTACTCAAAGCATGTCAAAATCACAAAATATCCCCTAAGTGAATTAAGATAACAAAGCCTAGTGCAGGACAATCAGTTTAAGCAGAAAACCAACCAAATGAATGGCTTATGCTGGAAACAAACACGACAACAAGGAAACCCTGTGGATACATGCACATTTTGAGTAAGTCTGACCAGTCACCCTGCGGATGTTATATACACCGGGCCATGTGCTCAAGGGAACGGAAGGTTCATCTGAGGATCCACCTCCAGCTGAATGCCCGAATCAGTGCATTACCTCTGGCTCACTAATCACCCTCAATTGGATAAGCAAAGAAAAGGGATGAGGTCTGGGAGAGCCTGACTCAGTGATTCTGTACAAGAAGGAAAGAAGGAATCAAACACACAGAAACGGGGCATTGCTAACCTGTCACCACCAGAGACCCAGCCCCACGGCCCGTGGCCGAGACCAGGACCAGCAAGCCTGTCAGGACACCAGGGATTGCAACCGGTCCCAGACTACGGACTGAAGAAATGGCTGTGGTTTAGCGTGACATGGCCGTGCTAGATGCCCAATGCTAGGGAAAGGTATTCACCCGCCAAACCCCACTAAGCCTGCATACTGATATACTGGGACACCCCGTAAAGCTAGTACATACAACTCTGGGAAACAACCGGCAAACCCCAACAGGACACCCATGCTAAGGCTCAAGTCCAGTCACATACATAGCTCAGACTGCAGAAGAACCCCACCACTGGCAGTGCTTAAGAATCACAATTCAGCACCATAGCCTAAGGACTATGGGGGACCCATATTAATAATAGCACCCTATAGGGTAACCACTACCAACCTGACCCTATACAGCCACGAGGAGAGGGAATGCCCTCTCCCAAGTATGGCGCAACCCTGCTTCCGCATCACACCTATGTAACACTAACTGACAGGGGGGGCAAAGTCCTCTCTAAATCACTCCACTGGCTACCCTGACCACCAACTCCTAGTGATGATCCTGCAAGGCAATCACTGATCGTCACATCACCCCCACTCCTCAGAATCCTCTCCCAAAGGAGGAGGAGCCTCTGGGTGGGATGCATGAAATTGAGCCACAAGGGCAGGGACCAAGACCTCCCCAACAGGAACCTAAGACCACTCCTCAGGACCAAAGCCCAACCAGTCCACCAAATATTGTAACCCCCATCTATACCTATGGGAAGCAACAATCGCATGAACCTTGTGCTGCACAGATGCATTCACCAAAGAAACAGTCAGGAAGGAAAGAGCACGAGAAAACACACCATGCAAAAAGTGATGCAACAAGGAGACGTGAAATCCAGGGTGAACACGAACTGAGGCAGGCAAAGATAAGCAATAGGCCACAGGATTGATCTTCTTCTCAATAGGGAAGGGACCCACATACCAAGGACCCAACTTGTCAGAAGGCTGCTTCAAAGCCATATCTCCCGGAATCAAGTCTGGAGAAGCCTGTTGATGTTTGTCTGCTGTTTTCCTCAACTTGTCCTGCACACGCAAAAGCGTGCACATAAGGCTCTGACAACGAGCAGTATGATCCTGAAAACGGGTATTCACAGCAGGAACATTAGAATCAGGAAGGGCAGTATGAAACATAGTAGGAATAAACCCATAGAGAGCAAAGAAAGGAGAACGGGATAATGATTCATTAACATGAGAATTTGCGGCAAACTCTGCATAGGGCAACAGAGACACACAATCATCCTGAGATGCATTACAAAACATTCGAAAAAAGTACTCCATTTCCTAATTGGCCCGCTCTGCCTGCCCATTAGTCTGTGGATGAAACCCAGACAACAACTGGAAAACAAT
>JAWWMD010000053.1:0-13161 GCA_035044885.1 Pseudobranchus striatus | reverse complement strand
TAGCCCCCCACTACTCTGTCAGACCCCGACAACTCTGTCAGAACCTCAACAACTCTGTCAGACCCGCCCCAACAAAAGCTCTGTCAGAACCTTCCCTCGCTCAACAGCTAGGGTAGGGGGCACTTCTTGATGTCAGGCCTAGGGCAGCACCAAACCTATAAACATTGCTGACAGTACTCATCGACAAGCCAGGTCCAGCAAGGCATACACTGCATCATCCGTGGCAGCCTGCTGTTCCTGAGGATGGTGGAGTCATGGCTTGACCTAGGGAATCGGGCACACAGGTGGGTGATGAGGTGTTGTGCATTGCACACCACCTGGACATTGATGGTATGCTGTAGGTGGATTCTGAAAATGTGTTCGTGCCCATGGGGTGATAAAAGCCCCACGTGTGCAGTCCAGGGCTCCCACACAATTTGGTAAACCAGCAATCTGGTGGAACGCCTACTTCGTGGAGATGATCTCTGCCTGGTGCCTGGGAAATATGATATGTTCATCAAGATGTGGCATGATGGCATTCAGCACCTGTGTGAGTTTCTTTGAGAAGGTAGACTGGGTGACCCCATGTGTCATGGCCACCATCCCCTGGAAGCACCCACTGGAGCAAACATGGATGACCATCAGGAGCTTCAGGAGGGGGCTGATGGCAGAGTGTCGTGCCCTCGTGGGTTCTAGGCCCTGCTCTATGGTGCCGAACAGGTTCTGAATGGTCTGATGTGCACCAAGTTCAGTGGGGTCCAGATGTAGTCTTATGACCATGGCACAAGATTGTTGGGGTTGTTTGCACCTTCTCCCACGCTGCTCTGCTGGGGCTGACCCAGGTTGCTGCTCTGCTGGGGCTGGCTCCTGCTGTGGCTGCTGCATGGCTGTGGCAACACCAGAGTCTGCTGGATACAGGGTATGTATGTGTATATATATATGTGTATATATATAGCGCCAAAGAACCCAAGGGTATCTTGGCGCTGTGTTGCATGAACAGGGAATCCAACCATTTCTTTGTCCTTTAATTCTGTTGGTGGTTTTGCATTTGCATGCAGCAGGTGGTGGGGATTTGCCCCTTCTCATTTGCAGGTTTCATTTCGGTTAGGTTTTGGGGTTTGCAGTGCACACAGGTGCACAATTCTTTTCCATGTCAGTGGTTTCCATGTGGTATGTGTGCCTGTGCTCTGGTGTACTTCTGCGTTGCAGGTTTCCCTGTGTGGTGTGTTGTGCATTTGTCTTTGGTACACTTCTGTGTTGCTTTGTTGGTCCCTTGGTTCCTTTCCGACTGCTCGTGAGCAGTTGGGAAAAGCATGCGTGAAAACCATTCATAAATGGCCTTTACGCATGCTATGGAATTCCGACTGGTGGGCTCGCATACGGATGGCTATGCTTAAGGGCTATTCCTAAGCCAGATGCGTTGAAACCATGCGGAGTCAGCATACAGAGTTCACGTGTGCCAACTCCAACTTTAACAAATTGCGCGGTTCATAAAAACCATGCGTAAACACCGTTTACACATGGTTTCTCTGACTTACAAGCATTAAAGAATCGGGAACTTAGTCAGCCAAACACCACAGGGGTCCATCTCTATACTACGGTACACCTCGCTTTGCACTGAAACGGACACACCGCACAATATTCGTACACTCGTTCAGTTAATCATAATCACTTGTTCATCACACCTGCTATATGTAACGCGGTCTGGTAACAAGCACACTACTTCACCAGGGGGGAACAGAACAAGCGCTCACCCCGTCTTCCCACTTATTAACTCCTGGCTTGCCCCAGATATCTAGTACCAGTGTTATTACTTTGCACTGTTGTCCATTGTGGGGGTTCCTCTGCATAGCATCCTGTTATAGTGACCCCGCCACACTGGGCACTATAGTCTCTTTCAACTCTAATCCACTCTCTCCTAATGTAACCAGGGGACTACATTCAGGGTTTAGTTCAGGGTCAAATGATTGTGTGACCAAAGCTCTCAACACAGGTTGCAGGGCCCCGCGGAAGAGCATCCTGTTCCAAACGGCCCGCTGCAACATTCAATGCCTCAACCAGCTTTTGTACATTGCTTTGATAATTGCT
Organism: Pseudobranchus striatus; assembly: GCA_035044885.1. Classification (NCBI taxonomy): domain Eukaryota; kingdom Metazoa; phylum Chordata; class Amphibia; order Caudata; family Sirenidae; genus Pseudobranchus; species Pseudobranchus striatus. The sequence continues at coordinate 11,094 of JAWWMD010000053.1, read as the reverse complement.
CACCAGGTCCTAGAGGTGAGCCAGTCCACCGGACTCACCCGCCTTGTGCTGCAGGTTCACAGTGCCCCGTCGCATCAACCTCCACTCCTTCTCTGGGCACAGGTGCACACTGGGGCAACTGTGTGGTGTCCTCTCTGTGTTTACTTTCAGCCCACTGCCTCTCACTCCCTCAGACGTTGCCATAGGCACTTGTGTTGTACTGTACCCATGTTGGATCACCTGTTCAGGCAGCGATCTCCACTCCAGCACTCGGCCCTGTGCAGCGTGCAACATTTCTCTATAGTCCAGTTCTCCAGTAGGCAGCTGATACCGCTCATGCACAGTTATCTTCAGATTTGGAATACGACCTCTGCACATTCATGGACAAGCAAACCTTCCTGGGGAACTTCTGTCTGGTCCCACCCGCTTCTTTCTTCATGGTGCCCACATCTTACCCAACAGGCTCCGTCTTCCTGAGACTCCCAGCCACGGACCCACTGTCTTTGCAGGTTTCCCCAGTGAACTCGCCTGCTCTCACCACTGGACTCTACTCACTGAAACCTACTGCTGAGAGCTTGTCGACTTTGCTTTTGGAACGGCTGATAAAAATGTTCAATTGTCACTGAGGTAAGATCATAAATTAAGACTCCCTTAAGATCCAGTAGCTATATTATTGGCTTATCTTGTATCTCTGTCTGAACTATTCTGGCCAATCATCGATCTGCAAATGTGTAGAGAAGGGGTGCTGCCTAAGTTAGATGTCACTCCCTCTCCACCTTGCTGCTAACCAAATTGATTGGGAAATCCACAAGATACAAAAGAAATATAACAAGGACAGTGCATAGAAGGATTGAGGATCCCCAGATGTGAACACCCCACAGTACTTCAAATTAATAATCTAAAAGACAGAAAAAAAAAATCAACCAAATATTTACTCAATTAAATAAAAACATACATATGTAAAACATCAGATTTAAACTAAGCAAACATAAAACAGCACTTTCCCCAAATTAAGATAGACAAATCAAGGCTACTGAAGCTCTCAGGAATAAACAAATGCTAGATTCAAGGTCTCTATAATCTAGTCTGTCCTGGTTCAAAACATTAGTACCCCAAACTATTTGGGTTTCAGGGATTACTGTTCTACAGTAACCTCTGCATGTGCCTTCTGTCTTAGGTTCTTTTCAAATTGCTTCAATGAGCTGAGGAGCAGCCTATGAACACCGGATTAAACTGTTTACAAGCAGTATTTCTAAAGAAGGCTCTCCCAGATGCCAGAAAGACCGGTCTACTGCAGAGGATAGTGCAGGCTTTTTAGACTTCAACCTGTCAAGTCAAGTGAAATCAAACATACACTGAAGAGTTAATGATGATTCGTGGCACGTAGGGACCTTTCCAGGTGCTGCGTGATGCGGTTGAGTGAGAAACACCCAGCCTCATTGTACACTCCGGCAGGTCATTCATGGTCAATATATCAGTAGTTCAGCAGTAACTCATAGCATATGGGGACATTTCCAGGTGCAGCGTAATGGGGATGAGTGAAAAGCATCCACCCTCAATGCGCACTCTGGCAAGCCCCTCACAATCAGTGTGTCAAAGGTGGCTCGTAGCACAGGGGGACCTTTCCAGGTGCAGCATGGTGGGGATGTGTATAAAATGCCCACCTTCAATGCACACTCTGGGAGGCGGCTTACAGTCAGTGTTCCTAGATAGGACTTTTCCTCAATGGCTACGATAGCAATTGCAGTTCAAAAACTGAGACTCTTTCACGCGTCCCAGCCTTGAAGAATGTAATAAACAGAGTTGAAGCAGGTGCTACACGACCAGTGATGATTAATAGCAATAGAGGACCTCTCCAGGTGCAGTAAAGTAAGGATGGGTCAGGAAAACCTATCCTTAGTGTACACTCCTCCCTGCAGTCCGGAGAATAATATTACTAGTGATGGTCCTCTTGGTCCACAGGGATCCAAAGTGGCAATTTGATAGCTGGCCAGCCCTCCGTGTCTCAACACATTTCAGGGGAATTAAGCAGACCCGTCTGCGCCCCCCCCTTCATCAGGAGAAAAACAGAAATAAACCACTGGACTCACTTTTCCTCTATATAGCACCCTTAATTGGTTGCATGTGCTTCCCACCCCTTAGTGACCACTCTGCTTTCCCACAGGGTCTACCCTCCCAATGTGCTGATTAACTTATCACATGATGTCAAAACATTCCTTAAATAGCGCCTCAGCCAGAAACTGTACATTTTAAAATAAAATTTTAAAAAATCGTTATAACATTTATTACTTATGGGTATCATCATACCAACTTTACTTGCTTCTCATTCGACCTCATCACGCAGCACCTGGAAAGGTTCCTACATGCCACAAATCATTATTAACTCTTCAGTGTACGTTTGATTTCACTTGACTCAGTTTCCAAGGTTGAAGTCTAAAAAGCCTGCACTATCCTCTGCAGTAGACCTGTCTTTCTGTCGTCTGGGAGAGCCTTCTTTAGGAATACTGCTTCTAAACAGTTTAATCAAGGTGTTCATGGGCTGTGCCTCAGCTCACTGAAGCACTCGGAAAAGAACTTAAGACAGAAGGCACATACAGAGGTCACTGTAGAACAGTAATCCCTGAAACACAAATAGTTTGGGGTACTAATGTTTTGAACCAGGACACACTAGATTATAGACACACTGAATATAGCATTTGTTTATTCCTGAGAGTTTCAGTAGCCTCAATTTATCTATCTTCACTCGGGGAAAGTGCCGTTTTAAGTTTGCTTAGTTTAAATCTGGTGTTTTTACATGTGTATGTTTTTTCAGTTGAGTAAAAATGTGGTTGAATTTTTTTCTGTCTATTAGATTATTAATTTGCAGTACTGTGGGGCGTTACCATCTGGGGATCCTCAATCCTTCTATGCGCTTTCCTTGTTGTATTTCCAATGATCGACCTGCCCTATCACTTTCTCCACACTGCCAAGCACTAGCAAACTTACCCAAGCAGTTAACTTCATGACCTGCCTCCTCATCAAACTGTATCTGAGATCTTTTCAGCTCAGTCACCTAAATCTTTCTTTTGATGATTCAAATTTGACTAACAACTTAATTCTACTCTCTAAACCAGTAAGATCTAAGTCCCCCAGTCTGTTGCAATACGCTGCTTGATGCAATAAGCATTTCAAAAGCCTCCTACTTGACCACCCTTAAAGAAGCAGTACACTCACTGATCTCAAAATATTTCACTATCTTATCACAAATAGTTTCATGAAATGACACGATCTCTCCAGGATGAAAATTGCACTTTCCATGATCTCCTCTCCCCCCACCCCCCCGAGGGGCTAACCTTTTTAAGTGCAAGACTCAACTCAACTGGTGAGTGATCAGATATCATCCTAGGCATAATTTTTCATTCTACAATATCAGGAAGTATACTCTGAGCCATGAAAATATAATCAATACGTGAGGTGCTATTATAAACAGAGGAAAAGAACGTATATGCCTCCTTTTCCCTGTTCTCGTCTCTCTAAGCATCAACTAATCCATAAATATCTAATTTGGACATTTTATCAGCACCTTTGGTTCTACCCCTACCTATATCAAATTATTATTAACGGCGTAACAGCAGCAAAGTTAAAATCCCCTCCCGATAGGACTACAGCATTCATTACTGTCAACATTTCGGATTACAAGTGTCCACCATATTCATGAAAGTGGATTTCTGCCAATAAAATTTGGCAGACAAAATTAGTGTCTGATAATATTTCTTGGCGGACCGTCACTAATTTATGCTGATAGCCTTCATTTCAGTGCTATTATGCTCCCCCCTCCCCCAAAAAATAAAGCGGGCTAATAGAACCGAAATGAGGGAACCCGTATTCAGAAAGGAATACGACAGAAAATATCCGTAATAATTTTAGACAACCTTTCAACAAGATTCCCTAAGGTAGCTAAACCCAGGGGCCTGGTGGTGTTAGAGAGTTGTTCAGGGCTACTTTCCCAGGTAAGTATTGCTGCCTCTACCTTGGTAACGTGGGCAAGTGGCCAGCAAGGCTTCTTCCAGGTAGGTACCACAGTGTTAGGGCTTTAAGGTTAGGTTCACAGAAACGCCCCTCAACCATCTTCAAGGAAGCCAGCGACATCCTCGCAGAGCCCATTACAAAAATCATGAATGCTTCATTCAAGGAAGCAACACTCCCTCACTTAAGGAAGCATGGGTAACATGAAAGACCCATATCCAACAGGAAGCATGGGTAACACGAAAGACCCGTATCCAACATCCAATTCCTGACCAGGGTCATTGAAAAGACAGATAGCAAGGCATTCAGACTACTTAGAGACATACAAGCTGCTGGGAGAAAAACAGTCAGGATTCCACCCAGGGAGAGGCACAAACCACCCACCCAGACATCAGGGAGCTCGGGCTCACCCACATGCAAAAAGGACAGCCAGCCATACTGTTATGCCTGGACCTATCAGCCAAGTTCGACACCTTGGACTACAAGCTCCTCCTGGAAAGGCTACAAGAAAGCACCAACACAGATGAGCACACTACAAGATTGTTCCAATAGTTTCTGTCTGACAGATCCTGGAAAGTGAGATGCCAAGAATATGAATCCCAGCCACCCATCACTCACTGGGGACCTCCACTCTCTCACCTACCCTCTTCAACATCTACGTCAGGCCACTACACAACCTCCTAGTTGGACTCACCCTGGACTTCCAATCATATACAGATGACGCACAGTTCCTCCTGAAGCCTACTGGATCACACAGCCAAGACTCTGAAAACATCAACTCCATCAGGGGCAAGATCCAAGAATGGATGAATGACAACTGGCTAGATCTCAACACAGTGAAAACAGAAATCATGCAGATTGGAAACCACACACGCATCGCCCACGTCCCCTCGACTCTCACCTCCTTTCCAATACAAGGCACCACCATCCCAGTCAAGGACACAGTACGGACCCTAGGTGTCACACTGGAAAACCAGCTATCCATGGTACCACACACTAACACAGTAATCAAAGCCAGCAACCACCTGATACAACTCGTGAGAAATAAAGGTGATCCTTCAACAAGGCAACCTAGCAACCTGTGCACGGGTCATCACTGGAGCAAAAATAGACTACTACAATTCAGTCTATATCGGCCTGTCAAAAGCCACCACAGCAGAACTCCAGAAAACTCAAAACCACACAGCCAGGATTGCTGCCAACCTCAGGAGGCGGTACCACATCTCAAACACCCTAAAGAGTTTACACTAGCTCCCAGTCAAACACCGGATTCAACACAAGTTGCTCACCCTGATCTTCAAGGCCCAGGAGCCTGATGCGGCAGAACACCTCCAGAACCATGCCATCCCTTACATCCTGCCAAGAACATTAAGATCCTCTGCCCTCAAACAGCTCACCATCCCACGCTTCACAAGCTAAAGGATGTCAGGCAGAACCTTTATATTCCTCAGACCAAAAGCATGGAATGACCTGCCACTCAGCCTCAAGAATGCACAAAGCATGAATCATTTCAAGAAAGATCTTAAAATCCTCCTCTTTAACCTACGGGACCAGTAGGTTGCAAGAGCACTGGGATGCCCAGCAGAAAAAGGCAACAACATAAAGACTAAAAGCGTTTAGATTCCTTTGAGTTTAGATGCTATATAAAAACATACTATACTATATTATTCCCCTACTTTTTCCAACACTCCATGTAAGAATTTGGAATCATCTGTATTTGGCGCATGTACATTCATCAACAACAATCTAATACATTCAATTCTCCAAATTACAGTAATAAAGCATCCTTGACTATCAGATATCTGCTTTCATATGTAAACATTACAGATTTATGCACCAATATAGACTATGCTGGCATTAGAGAAATGCAAAGAATAATATTCCCCATACCTCTGGCATGTGGGTCTCTTGCAACATCAATGTGTGTGTTTTGAGTCTATGTGCCAAGGCAAGTATTTTATTAGTTTCTTAGCACTGCGAGTCCCACAAATATTCCAGCTAAGTACAAAAAAATGCAACTTTTAATTTACAAAATATTACATTCTGTAGCATACTAGGGTCTACCATGCTCAATAAAATTGATACTAGTTAAAACAGTGGATTATAACGCAACGGCACATTTGCTGTCATTTTCAGAATATTATTTTTAGAGCCACAAAACATTATCTGCAGCATTTGATGGGCTGTGGCTTGGTTTTAAATTTAACATACGTTTCTTTCTGTGAATAGAGTAAAATCTTATTCTTCCTCAAACCGATAATAAAACGATCTCTGGGAACCAGCACTACTGTGAACTTAGAGCAAGTTATGTTTTTACATTTCACAAGCTTGTCGAGATCCATTATTACCTGCTTTAATACCTGGACATACTGGATTTCTCACAGGACTCGGAGGTCTGTAACTCTTGTGGTGCCATCATTAGAGTGAACAGAGTCCCTATACTCAGTTATAATTTTGAGAACATTTTATTTAACAATCCGTTGAAAACAGTTTTCTTGCCTTATGGCCACATTTACATTCTCTCATCGCAATATCTTTAAATCATAGTTACAATGCTTCACATAAACATAAATCTCCATTTATAACTTTTGAAGGTCCCCTTAATCTGAATCCAATCCGTTAATTCTTTAGTATTTTAGTCTGACCTTTCCTCCCATCTCCAGGAGGAATGTATTTTTAAATCAACAAATTTTTAACTCCAAACTGTCTATAAATCTTTAACTTTCACATTTGTGTAATCCTTCCTGGAAAAAGCACTCTTTTTAGTCTGTATTTCATCATCTTTTCTCATACTAACAATTATCCTCTCGTATTACTGACAGACATTATAACACCCCCTTCTGCCTAATGATGGGCTCTTCTTAGGCCTTTTGGTCTGACCTTTCCTCCCTCCTCCAGGACGAATACATTTTTTAATTAAAAATAAACATTAACTCCAAACTCTCTCAATAGGTCTTTAACTTTCACATTTATATAATCCTTCCTGTCATAATTACTCTTATTTTCTCTTTTGTGACCTTTTCTCTACTAGAAATTATGGTCTCATTACTGACAGACATTATACCTGTCTGCCCAATGATGGGATCATGTCTGGAACCATTCTCCTTACATTGAAACCAGCTGCAACATACTATACTCTTTTTTCCGAAGTGCTGCATCACGCGGACATAATCTTAATCACCTTGACAACAGGCTCTTGTATCGAACACTCTGAACATCAGACTGGAATAAGTTTTCACGTTTCTAACAGGCTCCTCTATCAGAGACTGAACATCACCCTTTAAACTCTTCTCCTGCAGGAGCTGGGATACTCCTTCCTGCTACCACACTCAGCTTCGGAAGATGGACCCTGACTGTGATGGGTATCTCACATTCTTTATCTGGAGCTGACCCTGTGACTGTTTCTCCTACATAGTATTTGGCCCGAGTATGTGTGTCCCACACCTCCCTCGCTGTGCATAAGAGCTCTCCTCTTCTTTAAACAAACAATTCAGTCTGCGGTGAGTTAACAATAAAAGTCTGTTTAATGTCTTTCTTTTATCAGCAGGGAAGAAATTATGCTGCGTGCTGGCTCAATTCCTGTGCCCCCTTTTCCTGTGACTAGGTTGCCACTCAACTATCCGTGGGCTCTTAATTAGTACATGGACTTTCCCAAGATTACCCTTACTGGTGACCTTCTCCAGGGAACCTATTGTCCCACGCTCTGGGGACCTGTAGCTGCTACCTGTGCTGCCAGGTTTGACCTTTGTCTCACCCAGTGCCCTCTTCAGGGGTTTAGGTCAGTAGCGAGTTGAGCCTGTATCTCCTAGCTCCTCCTCTCCTCCAAATCAGAAGTGCCACTGTCAGGGCACCTGCCCATTCCCCAAACTCCCCCTGTGAGGCTGCTCTTTCTGCTCTACTCCTGGTTTTGTCTCCCTCATTCCCGTATCTGTCTCCCTAGTGAACTGCCACTTGGGGTAATAAAGGTTCTGGCTCTTCTCAGCCTGCCTATGATAGGGCAGAGGTGAGGGTAAGTTAAAAAAAGGGGGGGGGTGGAAACAAACTAATCAGAGACAACCAAATAACTTAATTACGTCAATGTAAAAATCACATGTTTAACAAAACAAATTAAAAACTGCAATTCAGAAAAGAAAATATATCAAACATAATGAATTCAGATTGGAAAATAATTTGGAATCTCATGTATCCACAAGCAATGTTATGGCTAAAAATCATCCAACAAGAACCTAATAATGAGAAAGAAAGCTCCACTAAGGTAGTAAAGCTAAAACAAGGAAATGTAAGGAGGGCATTCGCTGCTAGGTAATAAATGCACCAGAGATTAGTAGGTAATGTGCATGAGAAGTCAAAATGAACATCCAGGAATATGTAAGTGAGGGAGGAAATCTTCTTTTCAATTGATGGCAATCACATGGCTAATGGAGAAACCAGCACAAGGTCTTCAGTGCACACCGCTGTGGAGGGTGGGGACCTGACATGGTTCTGCACCAGGAGCACGTGTACATCCAGGCACCTCTCACCAGACACAGAAGCAAGAGTAGGGCCCATCAGAGACTTCCTTTTGGCTCTAATGGCCGAGCCTCCTGCTGGACTCAATCCATTTCTCACCTCAGGACCGTTGAGGCTTTAAAAACCCTGCCCACCATCTTGAATCTCTGGGTGGCATCATCCCGTGTGGCTGAATAGTGTCCTGGGGCTATGTGCTGTCTGGCTCCAGACTGTGGCCCTCCCAGGAGGCCAAAGGGGCATGGACCTGCTCCAAATGGGATAGGACCATGATGATCCCCCACCTGTACAAGTGGTGGTCCTCCCCAGGCACACTCCCAAAGGTGAAGCCCTTCTGACACTCTGTACATGTGTAGGGCATCTCCCCTGTTTGTATCCTCTGATGCCTGGTCAGGGCTGAGTTCGTTATGAATTTATTCACACACACACTGTACATTTGTAGAGATTCTGCTATAAATGTACAGAACGTTTCAATTTATATTTCACAGTTTTGTCTAGATTAATTATTAACTACTTTACTGCCTGGATACATTGAATCTCTAACAGGGCCTTTTTTTGAAGTCTAACTCCAAGGGGAGTTAATTTACCTTCTAATGAGCAGTCTCGGATGTTCCTTCAGGTGTAATGCTCAATAAGCGGGCTTCCTCACTCCAGACACTCAAACTTCCCCCTCCCAGCGTGAATCCTATTACTGATCAGGGTGTAACAGCTACTGAATCTCATCTCATGCTGTCTATACTCTAAGGGCCCCCCTCCAGTGTGGATCCTCACATGACTTATCAAGGTCTCAATGCTATTGGTTCTTTTCTCACACTCTACATTTTTAGGGTTTCTACCTGTGTTGAATAATCGGATGCCTGATGTGCACTGCACTCCAGGTGACCTTCCTCTCACAGTCGGCATTTGTAGGGTTTCCACCTAGTATGAATCATCAGGTGAATGCTCTAGTCTGAGCACCTATAGAATCATTTCTTACACTCTTTACACATGCTTCTCCATACTGTTCGTCAGATGCCTGCTCAACTGTGTACTACTAGGGAGCCTCACTCTGTACACTTATGGGAATTCTCCCTGGTGGAGATCCTATGTCAGTTCAGCTACAAGCTTGTAATTAAACTTTATTCAAACTCTGTACACTCACATAGCTCCTCTCCAGTGTGGATCCTCTGATGCCCATTTAGTTCTGAGCTTGTAATGAACCTTTTCTCAAACTCTGCACACGTGTAGGGTTTTCTCCCCAATGTGGACGGTCTGATGCCTGCTCAGGTGTAAGCTGCAAGTGAATGTTTTCTCACACACTGCACTTGTAGGGTCTCTCCCCACTGTGCTTCCTCTGATGAATAGTCAGGTGTGCGCTTGTAAAGAATCTTTTCTCACACTTTGTACACTTGTAGGGCTTCTCCTCTGCATGGATGCTCTGATGAATGTTCAGGTGTGATCTCTGAGTGAACCTTCTCTCACACTGTACACTTGTAGGGCTTCTCCCCAGTGTGCGTCTCCTGATGAATGTTCAGGACTGATCTCCGAGTGAACCTTTTCTCACACTCTGTACACTCGTAGGGCTTCTCCCCAGTGTGGCTCCTCTGATGAATTTTCAGGTTAGATCTCACAGTGAACCTTCTCTCACACTCTGTACACTTGTAGGGCTTCTCCCCAGTGTGGGTCCTTTGATGAGTGGTCAGATGGGACCTCTGAGTGAACCTATTCTCACACTCTGTACACCTATAGGGCTTCTCCCCGGTGTGGGCGCTCTGATGATGCCTGGTTAATTCTGAGCTTCTAGGAAATTCTCTCTCGCACACTGTACACTTGTACATTTTTTCCCTGGTGTAAATCCTCTGGTGCTTGCTCAAGTCTAAGCTCACACTAAAGCTTTCCTCGCAGTGTGCACACGTGTAAACCTTCTCTCCTCTGTGGGCCATCAAATGTGTGGTGAGCCTGGGTGACTGCAGAAAGCTCTTTTTATAGTGTGTGCACTTAAGGAGTCACCCTTCACGGTGATAACTCTGCTATTCCTGGAGCTGGGATTGGTCCATGAAGCTTTTCTCATATTCATGGCATGTAGTTTTCTATGTGCAGATTATTTGATTCTCTGGAGAGTTTGTTGATTTTTCGGTGAGTTTAGTGGAATGCTCGCCTCTCTCCCCTGTAGAATTTCTTTTCCTCTTCGTGAACACTGGTCTTTTAGGGTATGACTGCAGGTTTGGGCATTTGTCAATACGGTTATTTACTGTTGGAAAAAAAACAACAAATGTAGCAGATCCAGTATAATGGTTTCTGATCAATAACTATGTCCACAACAAGTTTTTAAGACAGATGATGACACTGCAAATACATGGCCCCATTCCTCATTAACACACTGTGATTCTAGCTGAATCTCTTTGTATCCAAGATGCACACTTAGGGCCAGATACGTTAGAGCTTTACTCCAGATTCTTTAGAGCTTCAAGCCCTCCACATCCGCAGCCCCGCTACGAGTTGAGCCAAAATGCTATGGGAATAGTGCGGAGCACGGCTTCCCTTACTTATGCGGAGGCCATACGGCGAGCTCATGCGTAGCACTACTGATTCGGAGCCCACTATAGCGCTAAAGAATCTGGAGTA
>JAWWMD010000052.1:0-13440 GCA_035044885.1 Pseudobranchus striatus | reverse complement strand
CTCGTCCAACTCCAACATTGACAGTAGCATCTCCCTCCCAACCCACTCCGTCGACTCCTCTGCCATTCGAGGATGACTAGGAAGAGGAGGAGTACCCCCCCCCCCCGGTGAGGATCTGGAAGATTGAGAAGTTCCTGCGGGAGAACCTGACCAATATGCTGCTGACGTGGATTGAACCGACTTAGCCAATGCTAGCGGTATCGATGCTTCCCCCGCCCGGGACATTGAGCCTTCCACATCGGCTCTCCCTTCTGAGGAAGTAGCTTCCCACATGTCTCCTTCGACGATTGACTGCTACATTAAAATTGGAATTGCCTTCTTCGACTCCTATTCAATCGGATGATCTGAAAGATATTATTCATCCCAAAGATCTGATCCTCCTTACGTCGATTCCCATTGTTGCGGCTCTTGACGTCAGACAAAGGACTTATGGCAAACCCCTGCATCGATTCATTCTGTCAGTCGAAAGGCTGTGAGAAAATACAAACATTTCCACATGGACCCAGCCTACATTCAAGAACATCCAAAGCCTGACTCTCTTGTCATCCAAGCAGCACATGGTGCGGCCAAGGGGAAACCAGCCTTTCCGAATTTGCCTACAGACAGAGCGTCGAAGAAACTCAATAGCTTCTGCGGGAAAGTATATGCCAGCTCGGCCTCGACATTTAAATCTCTCAACACAGCAGCCTACTTTGTCAGATACAGCCACTCTCTATCGGCAGAGGTTCTTCAAGAGCTGAGATCGTCGAACACCACCATCTCCGAACGTCTTCATGCTCTTTTGACTGAGGGCCAAATATTGTCCAAGGAAATACTTTTGACTACCCTAGACTCTCTAGATTCTGTTTCGAGAGCAATGGCTACGGCAGTCTCTGTGTCGACACAGCTGGTTGTCTGAGTCCAATTTCTCCACCGATGTCCAGAATTGTTTGGTAGACATGCCTTTCGATGGGATCCACCTTTTCGGAGGAAAAGACTGATGATTCAAACAGTCGAAGATCACGGCGAAGAGCCTTGGTTCCTTATCGAAATCCTCCTCGACTACCGCAACAGCCTCCATCTTATTCTCGACCATTGCTGCCTTACCGACCTCCCTCGAGAGGCATTCCTTCCCGTGGTCAGCCCGTTCAAGGCATGGGAGGCTCAGGTTTCAAAGGGCGTCAACCTGGCTTCCCCCAACTGCCTCCAGCACCTTCAACCTCCAAGTCTGCATGACTTTCCATCTCTTTCGGCCACAGGAGTTCTCTGTGCCTTTCTTCCAGCTTGGCAGTCTCTAACCAAGGACTCTTGGACTATCCAAATTATATCTCAAGGATACATGCTGCCATTCGATGGTCGACCACCTCACAGACCTCCCTCTTTCCACGATTTTCCACCTTGCCAGAGGGATGCCATACGCCGAGAAATATCAAATCTCATTGACAAGTCGGCCATCGGACCTGTTCCATCGACGGAAGAAGGTCGGAGATTCTACTCTCCCTTGTTAACAGTCCACAAAAAGGATTCAGACGAATTAAGAACTATCCTCAACCTCATTCATCTGTACCTCTTCCTCCAGAAACAGACAAGACGGCTCCGGATATTGTCGCTACTCAGGAACTGGAAGACTGGATGGTTTCCCTCGACCTGAAGGACGCATATTTTCATGTACAGATTTATCTGCCTCATCAACGATATCTTTGATTCCTCTTCGAGGGGGCGACACTTCCAGTTCACCATCTTATCCTTTGGCATCTCCACAGCCCCGAGGGTTTTGAAAAAGCTAATGTCTAGTCATTACCCATTTCAGACTCCTGGACATACACCTTTTTCCTTACCTCGACTACTGGATTCTGATGGCAGATTCAGTTCATACATTACAGACCCACCTTCGTCGAACACTTTATCTGCTGTCAACGCATCTAGGTCTTCAGATAAACCAAGGAAAATCCTGCCTTGTTCCATCGCAGAGGATTACCTTTCTAGGTATCCATTGGGACTCTCAACTTCTAAAGACTTTTCCCCAGCCTTCGAGAAGGATTGCCATCCTGGATGTCATTCTTCAATTCAAGCCTCACACCCTGTTTCTTCTGCTCCTGGGACTAATGGTGGAATGCGTGTATGTCATCCCTCATGCTCGTCTCCATATGCTCTCTCCAGTGGGCCCTACGCTCCTGTTGGATTCAGGGTCTCCATCTGTTCGACACTCTGGTGCCTGTTACTCCAGCCCCTCCTCAACAGTTGTGTTGATGGACCGACCAGTCAACGTTTTCCACCGGCCTCCCCTGCTCTCCTCCTCGAGTGTCAAAGGTAATGACAACCAACACTTCGACATCTGGGAGGGGGGCGGTTCTCGATTCTCATGAAGCTGCAGGTCTTTGGCTTTCTCATTTGCTGGGTCTCCACATAAACCTACTAGAGCTTCAGTCTGTATTTCTAGGTCTTCAAGTTTTCGAACCGCTCCCCCTTTCTTAGTCATTGTTGATTCAAACAGACAACACCACCATGATGGTGTATCTCAACAAACGGGGGGGGGGGGGTTCTGTGCCAGTTAGCAATGGAGATCTGGAACTGGGCAATACCCAGGTAGATTCACTTAGCTGTGATTCCCCTTCCAGGTTCTCTAAATGCAGGGGCAGACTCCTTGAGAAAACTTACTCCCATCCCACGCGAATGGGAAATCGACACACCCACTCTTTAGACCATTTTTGACCTGTTCGCCACTCGGGAGAAATCAAAGTGCCTGAAGTTTTGCTGTGACTCTCTTCAGGAGGAGGGCACCTTGGGCAATACTTTTAGTCTCCAGTGGCAGGTGAATCTCTTGTACGCATTTCCACTGCTACTCTTAATGAAACTGGTTCTTCACAAGGCTCGACGAATGGACGGTCAACTGATATTGATAGCTCCCAAATGGCCTTGACAGTCATGGTTTCCCATTCTTTGGTGACTGTCTATGTCTCTATCCATTCGCCTTCCAGTACATAATCTTCTGTTGACACCCTTCACATGCCCTCTTCCTTCCATACTTGACTTCCTGTTGCATTTAGCTGAACAGGTCTTCCCTCTTTCCACCTTGCAGGGGGTACATATCATCTATCTCCCTTATGATGACATTGGTGGAACCATTTTTTAAAGGAATCACCGTAACTTTCCCTCCCAAGCCCACTCCTCACTGCGCCTGGGATCTTAACCTAGTGTTCCGTTTCCTAATGGGTCCCCCATTTGAATCTTTGTACACTGCTTCCATGCTGCATCATTCTATCAAAACAGCCTTTTTGATTGCCCTTACTTCAGCCAGAAGAGTATGAGAACTTCAGGCCCTATCGGTTGAGTTCCTGTACCTTAAATCTCTTAGGGACAAGGCTGTATTACGCACAATTGTGTTTCAGATTTCCTCTTGTCCCAGGAGGCGGTGCTCCATCGATTTTATCCTCTGCCCCATCCTTCAAAGGAAGAAAAGAGGCTTCATCGTCTCGACCCCTGCCAGGGTCTTGACTTTTATGCTTCCAGAACAGTGCCATTTTACAAAGACTCACAACTCTTTGTTCATTTTGAAGGAAGACTGAAGTGCAAGGCTCTATCCAAACGATCCATTGCCCACTGAATCCGCCACTGAATTACTACAGATTATTCTTTAGCATGAATAGAACCTCCAGAGGGCCTAAGGGCTCATTCAGTCAGAGGTACTTCAATGACATTAGCCTTCTTGGCAGGAGTCTCATTGCGATAATTTGTCACGTGGCCACATACCTGGCCATCGTACCATACCTTCAACAGACATTACAACTTTGATGTCATGGCTAGCCAAGACTCTGCCTTTCCCAGATAGCTCTTGCACTTCTGTTATTACTCTTTTGAATTTTGCACACTGCTTCCGTGCTCCATCTGTCCATCAAAACAGCCTTTTTGATTGCCCTTACTTCAGCCAGAAGAGTATGAGAACTTCAGGCCCTATTGGTTGAGTTCCCCTACCTTAAATCTCATATGGACAAGACTGTATTGCGCACATATCCTAGTTTTCGGCCCAAGTGTGTTTCAGATTTCCGCTTGTCCCAGGAGGTGGAGCTCCCTCGATTTTATCCTCAACCCCCATCCTTCAAAGGAGGAAAAGAGGCTTAATTGTCTCGAGCCCTGTCAAGGTCTTGACTTTTATGTTTCCAGAACAGCACCATTTCAAAGACTCACAACTCTTTGTTCATTTTGAAGGAAGACTTAAGGGCAAGGCTCTATCCAAATGACCCATTGCCCACTGATTCTTCCACTGCATTACTACAGCTTATTCTTTAGCAGGGAGAGAACCTCCAGAGGGCCTAAGGGCTCATTCGGTCAGAGGTACTTCAACGACATTAGCCTTCTTGACAGGATTCTCATCAAGATCATTTGACACATGGCCACCTGGTTATTGTGCCACATCTTCAGTAGACATTACAACATTGATGTCATGGCTAGCCAAGACTCTGCCTTTGCCAAATCGATCTTGCACTCCTGTTATTACCTAGTTCTTATTAACCGTGTGACAATGGTCATGATTTTGTTTGGTAATGATTATTGCCCATGATTCTCTCCTCCCTATTGTAGCTATGGGATTATTTTGCACCAGTAATGACCCCTACTGCCGCCTCAAGTAACAGAAACTATACTTATGTCTCCAACGGTAAAGGTGGTTCTGTTCTTGTAGGCAGCTGAGTCATTACATTCCTCCCAGCCTCCCCTCAATCATGACCCTCTCAATGCTAATTCAGAAATGAGAGAAAGGGGCTTGGCTTAGGATGAATTTGTACTGCACTGGAGGGTTAAGAACCAAAGACCTTTGAGTGAACTTGACCAGATGCTGTGATTGGTCGACATGTGCAGACTCTCTCCCCAGCTACCTGGTTGCTACCCGAGGGGAGGAGAATCCCTTTGAGGGCTTTTCTGTCCACTGCAGTAGTTATGGCTCTATGGTTGGCTATGATATTAAAATTTGCCAGTCCCGGTGATGAGCACCAGTAATGACTCTGCTGCCTACAAGAACAGAACCACATTTACAGTTGGAGATGTAAGTATAGTTTCTGTCCTCCAGGCCTCCCCAAAAACCTGCTGTTGAGGCTATGTCAGAAATTAGCAAAGGAGCTTGGCTGAAGGGGGATTTATAGTACTCAGTTGGGTAAGCAGCCAGTGACCTTCTAGTAAACTATACTCTGGCTGTGATTTGCTCATACATGACCCAAATGTGCACTCTCTCCCTAGCAACCATGTTGCTATCCGAGATGAGGGGGTAAGGAGGGAGCCCTTCGAGGGCTTCTCTGTGCATTGCAGTAGGTTCACCTCTATGGTTATATCTATGGTAAAAATGTGGCAGTCCCGGCAATAGGTACTAGAAAAATGCTTCTGCCTACAATAACAGAACCATCTTTACCGTCGGAGATGTAAGTATAGTTTCTAGAAGGCTTATGCTTTACACTGCTACAGTGCTTCTCCTCTCTTGTTAATTGATCAGGGCTTATGTTGCATTTAAGTGCTGTCTGTCCCCAGGAGGGATATGTCTCACTGCTAAAATGGCCACTTTTGGAAAGTATTACTCTCTTCACATCGCCTCCGTGAGTGATTTAATTATTTGCCAGCTCTTATCCTTTATTGTGTCTCCCCCACAGACATTTATACACACACAGTATCTTTTTTAACCTGCACCCAACCAATTTTCCAATATCAAATGACCAGGAGGTTGCGTATGATAGTTACCATTGTGGTCACTGCCCTCTCAGATTGACCACTCCACTTCACAATCCCCCAAGCTAAGTCTTTAAATTCTCCTTCAGCTTCCTTCAAGCTTTGAAATTGTAGTAAGCAAATGGTAACTTTATCATTTCTTCATGTGTCCTTGTTATTTTATATCAAGCCCATTGAAGACTGGGGAAGTCCTATAGTTTAAAAGATTTTAGGAATATTTGGTCAGAGCAAATCACTTCTAAGAACACACTCACTGCTTCAACAAGTGTCCCACACCTCACACGTATAGCCCTATGGTGTAACAACGAAGAAGCCTTGTTAATAAAGTACAACACCAATTGTGTAGTGTGGACACAGTTCATCATTAGTAAAACTTTAGTAACAGAAATATGGCCCCACGTGCAGATCTGCTGCACTCATATCATGCCATTACTTAAAAACTGAAGAACACCTGTGTTATCTACTGATTATATTACTGAAAAGAGACACCTCTTGATCCTGTGTGCCGCTAGTTTTTTATGAATTATTTTCTTGATCTAATTCTATTGATGAGAATGTATTTAACTTACATTGGTTGGCAGACCCACTCACCCACCAACATTGCCAGTGGTCTATACCCCTCCAGTACATGCACAACGCTCTCCACGCTTACACAGCTGTAGCACTCTTCACACACACACACACACACAGTGCCCCCCAACCCCTCATGCTCTCCCTCTTGGTGCTCTGTTCTTCTTACTTTACAACAGCACCACCGCAGCTCATGAAGCTGTGAGCCAGCTCCCGTTCTTCCTGTAAGGAGTCCAAACACACAGGAGCCCACTGCCCCCTACAGGACATTGGATGGCTCAGGCTGGTAAACACACTTCATCGCACCTTCAGATTGCTGGCTCTGGATGTGTTGAGCTTCCAATTTAAACCCCGGGGCAAAGCACTTTGGGTATGTGTCACAAAGTTTCCCGAGGGTTGCTAGTCCCTGGGGTCCTTGGATGTTAGAGAGGTGACTAGGGCATCCCCAAACTGAGATGCTGCCTATCCCTTGTAGGTGGATGAGCTGCCAAGAAGGCTTCCTAGAGGTAAATATTGTAGTGTCAGGCTATAGGTTCAGGGACACACAAATACAGCACTAGGGGCAGTGCGGTGCACCGCACTGCCAACACGACTGGCAAGTAACACATCCAACACACACTGACCAATACATAAGCAGGTTTAAGACCAACAGGTCATTTAAAATTAACTTAAATCTTCATGACAGGTAAGTACGTAGCATAAAGGTATCAATCTATATAAATGTCCTGGGGTGGCAATCATTCCACCCAGAGATTGGTTGGGGAAGAGTTCAAAGTCTATAGTCAGTGTCACTCATGGGTTCCTGGAGGGTCCTTGACACCCCCTGGGGTCCTTCCTGTCATGTAGATAGGGAAGGCAGCTCAGTGCAGTTAAGATTTCCTCACCAGGTGCTCTGGAGGAGTGAACGAAACACTGATTAACTCAGGTTTTGACAAACTCCGGTTGGGGCACTCTGGAGGAGTGCACCATTGACTAGCTGCGTTGGCTCATGTTGGTTTCATTGGCGGTAAGTAGCGGTACCTTTTAACGGTTAGTGATAGAATTGTGCAGTCCTCGTGAGGTGTATATAAACAGCTGCAGACTGCATTTCCGGCACTTGTGCGGAATGTTCCAGGCAAGGCAGTTCTGCTGGCTGGCCTGGGGCACCACTAAAGAGCTCTGGACCCCATTAAAGGGAGTGAAGCCCACCTTGGGCAACTGAAAGAGCTGGGACCCCTGCTTGCAGGCCCTAGGCAAGATGCTGCTGGCTGTTTTGGTGCACCTAGATGGCAGCACTGGACAGGAGTGCACCCACCTGGCAGGTAAGGTCTGAGTGGCCACCTTTCTTTTAGCACACCAACATTCGCACCAGTGAGGGGGGTGCATTTGACACAGTCCTTTGCTTTACTGCATAGGTCATGCTGCATTAATTATGTTGGGGCAGCTTGTCATCACTTCTTGGGGTTGATCAGGTGAGGCGGCCGTTGCTGGGACACCTCATAAATGGGATAATGCTTATTGTAACTCATCCGGTGAAAGAGCTGGAATAATTTCAGGTACAAGAGTTGATTATTTTGAAGGTGCCCATGATGAACCATCAAGGACCTCGGAGGTAAGTCAATTTCAGTGGCCCCTCACTGTGAAACTGTGACGTCAGCACCACCCTGACAAGCCCAGTCTTCGCAGAGAGAGCCACATGGACTTCCACTCCCACTCGCATCCTTCCACCTCAGGGGTACCCTCTGCTAGCAGTGTTGGTTAAGTCCCATCATCTTAAACTCCTGATTTTCCACATAAGTCCCGGGTGTACTCACAGGAGTGCCAAGACAGTAGCAGTGGTGATGCACCTGTTGTGCACTCCCTTAGTGCGAGTGGCAGTGATGTATCTGTTATGCTTTCCCATAGCGCTAACGACAATGCACCTGGTATGCAGTCCCAGAATAATGGCAATGCACCTGCTTTGGGGTCGATCCAGTTTGCGTCCGTTGGATGCCATACCATCATGACACGATCACAGCAGCAGGATCTTCTTCTGGGGAAACCCCACCTGTAGTAGTGCCCTTTTCTCTGTCCATTACTCTTTGCCTGTACTGTCGCTACTCAAGGTTTTTGTCCGTTCTTAGTTTCCACTTTTTCTCACTGTCCCACACCTGTTCCCGCCTGATACACTTGACGGGGCAGTATTTAATCCACTTCCTCTCAGTCAGTCTGCAAGTCTGCATAACCTCTTGTGTGATGCCTGATTCTGCTATTCCTGATCGACTTCCCATTTATGACACTTCCTGACTTGGTCTTGCCTGCTCCTTTCATCGTTTTTATCACCGGTATCCTGACCCTGTCTTGCCTTCCTGACTTTGTCTTGCCTTCTTCTGATTCTGACTCAGGCTAGTTACCCATACTGTCTCCAGAACATCCTCTGTCCCTGCCGACGTGCACTAGAACATGACCTGTGGGGCGCCTGACCACGCTGCAGCTTGTGCCCTTGCTGTGGCACCTATCATTGCAGCCCCGACCCGGTGTGTTCTTGGGACTACTCTTGGTTGCCACTGATCTGGTCTGTGTATTCTCCATCCTGCACACAGATGCCAGACCAGCTCCAGCAGCACCTGCCAACCATCTCTGTTCTGCCCCCTGCTGATGGCCTCCATCCGGCTACCTGTCCTGAGGGCCCCGTGACACTCACATCCAGGTACATAGGATGTGCACTGAAGTAGGGTGCTGTGTGGAGTTAGAAGTTGTTAGCACCTTTAGATAGCCTGTCTCATGCAGGGTCCACATAGATGGCTGTGGTTCTGGGTAACTTCGCTGGAGGTCTTGTTCACCAGAGGTTGAAGGTAAGTATTAATTCCCTGTAGTTCAGCATGGGGGACCCTTTGGTGACAGTGGCAGGTTTGTTTTCAGGTGATTGAGAGACTAGCCAAGTTATAGGGTTCAGGGTCTACTTTACAAAGGGGTTTTACAAAAGAGCATACACACCCATTTACACACCTACACTCCAGGGAGGGTGGACACTGGTGACACCCAGGAAAGGGATACTGAACAAGCTCCAGGGTACACAGGCCCAATGGAGTGCCTGGGAACTTCTGGGGGGCGAATCATGGGAATCCTCGTCAGGAAGGTCCTGGTCAGTAGGGTACGCCCAGTGGGGTCATAGTGAAATCAGGCGGAGGTCAGGAGACCTCCCAGGGATTTTCCTGGGCATTTCTGGCAACACTAGGTACACGTCCAATCATGCATACATAATTGTGGCTATTCACACTTCCTGGCCTGCAACACAAGGAGGTCATCACGCCTGGCTTCATAGCATTAGCTGGACCTGGTGTCTCTGTCTTTCACAGATTTAAGGTGATCGTGCACAGTGGGGAAAGCGCCTCAGGATGTTCTGTGACTTCAAAGGGCCTACTTTATAATAGGGCTCTTTAGAGTACCAGAAAATGTATTTATTTATTTATTTAGGTGATTTTTATATAGCGTCCCAGCCTTGCGGCATCGCAACGCTTTTTTGGTTAATGAAGGCAGTTATAAGGCTTACCAGCATAGTTACATTTTGTTCATTGACTGGTTAGGTACATTCTTCGGGCGCCAAGTTTTGGACGCCATCATAATGTCAGTATGGTTTACAGAGACATTGTAAATTAACATTATGGATTATCATAGTGACATTGCGAATAACATCGTCTTGATCTCCCTTTTGAATTGGTTGATTTTGTCCATTTGCCGAATATCTTGGTGTAGATTGTTCCAAGCTTTGGCTCCTTGGAACCTGAAGGTTTGTCCTCCTGTACGTTCTTTGGGGATCTTGGGGACTGAGATCAGCCCTCTGTTTGTGGATCTTAGTGTTCGCATATAAGATTAATCTTTGAAGCATTTCCTTAGGTATTCTTTTGCTGGCCCATGTATGGCTTTGTAGGTGAGGGTGAGGAGTCTGTGATGAATCCTTTGCTCAGCTGGGAGCCAGTGAAGTGTTGCTAGGGCTGGAGAGATGTGTTCATATTTCTTCAGACCTAGGACTATGTGTGCTGCATGATTTTGGATCTTTTGGACCTAGGACTATGCGTGCTGCATAATTTTTGATCTTTTAGAGTCTTATGAGCGTGTTTTTTGCCAGGTCACTGTAAAGGATGTTGCCATAGTCCAATTTGGTGCCAATTATGTCTCTTGCTATCGTGGCAAGATTTTCTTGTGATAGGATTGGCTCTAGATGTCTCATTATGCCCAAGAGGTTGTTTGCACTTTTTACCAGGGCGTTGATGTGGGCGTTCATTGTCAGTTGGTCGTCTAGGATAACTCCGAGTGTCTTTATGTGGTTTTTGGTGGGGATTTTTATGTCTTTCACTTCGAAGGACTTGTATCTGGCCCTAATCTGTTTAGGGAGGTGTTGGGGGCCTATTAGTAGCAATTCAGTTTTGCCTTTGTTTAGGCACAGTAGGTTCTGATCCATCCAGTTTTGGATGGACTGAATGATTTGGTTGATTTTGAGGGAATCTGTTTCATAGTTTTTCCATAGTGGTATGCAGAATTGCGTGTCATCTGCATATGTTTGGAAATTGGGGGCAAGGTGGGTCAGCAGGTCGTGGAGTGGCTTTACATATATGTTAAATAAGATTGGTGAAAGGGCTGATCCTTGTGGCACTCCCCAGTCGGCTGTTGCGACTCTTGATACGAATTTTTGAATCTTTACTCTCCATGTTCTAGGTGATAGGAAGGATTAAAACCAGTTAGTGGTGTATTGATCCGTATTGGCTACTTGCATTAGTCTTTGCAGGATGGTATGGTGATCAAGCGTATCTAATGCAGCGGATAGATCCAGGCATACCAGTAGTGCTGGGTTGTTGTTTTGGAGCTGTGTGAGGGCCATTTCCCGTATATCTATCAGTGCTGTTTCCGTGCCTCTTCCTGGTCTGAATCCTGACTGCCTGTCGCCTAGGAGGTTGTGCGTCTCTAGGTGAGTAGATAATGGCCAGGAAATGGATGTTGGCGATGGGCCTGTAGCTTTGTGGGCTTTTTGGGTCCATTCCCTTTTTTAGTAGAGGTGTTATCCATGTTTCTTTTAGATTTTGAGGGAGGGAACCCTCTATGAAGGATTGGTTGATGATATCTCTGATTGCCATGCCTATGGCATTGGCGTTGTCTTTTATAAC
This sequence comes from Pseudobranchus striatus, assembly GCA_035044885.1. Lineage (NCBI taxonomy): Eukaryota > Metazoa > Chordata > Amphibia > Caudata > Sirenidae > Pseudobranchus > Pseudobranchus striatus. The sequence continues at coordinate 2,062 of JAWWMD010000052.1, read as the reverse complement.
TTGGGAAGGGCATGGGCCCATGGGCAATGCGTGGGGTTTAGCTTGCTGATGGTTTTGAGGACCTGCTCAGTGGTGACTTCCATTAGTTTGAACGGTGGGGTGTTGCTCCATATAAGGTGGGGTGTAGGGTGTTGAGGCGGTTGGTTGAGCAGGGGGTTGTTTGCTAAGATCTTCTGTCTTATTGTCCTGACTTTGTCCTCTAGTGTGTCATGTATGTCTTGACACCATTTGGCAGATGGTGATATTTTTTCCTGGATTTGACTTGGGTTTCGTATGGTATTCACTATAGAGAATAACTCCCTAGTGCTGTCTCCTGCTGTCTTGATGCGGGTTGCATAGTGAACTGATCTGGCTATTCTAATGGCTTCTCTGTAGGATTTCCTTGTGGTTGTCAAGCTGTCTGAAAAGGATCAGGATGAACCTGGTCCTTTCAAGGTAAGACACCATCTGGTTCTAGCCAGAGAAGGATCACACCAAGTTCCGCCCTCCTTTGTTGACAATGGTTCATGGTGGATTTGTATTACTAAGTCACAGTGGGTTTCAGGATGGAGCCTTTCCTGTGGTTTTATCTTTGTATTGTATTGTATGTATTTTTATATAGTGCTAAGGACCCAAAGGTATTTTAGCGCTGTCTGCTGTTGGCTTGAACAGGGAATCGAACCCTGGTCTCTCAGATGGTCAAATGCCACCAACCGCTGGTCTAGTAGGTCCGGTGGGGTGTACGGTCATGCGTCAGTTGCCAAGCTACATGGAGCGCTTTGTGGCGCTAACACTATGTAAGTCACTGGTCGTTGTCAGGCTCTCTGATCGGGCTAATGCCTAGTGCTGTGAAGCAGTGCTAAAGGCTAGACTGTAGTGGGCTGTGCCATAAGGGCAGCTCATTACAGTGGCTTATCACACCATGAACAGCGTACTGTCATGTCAGGGTGGGGCAGTCATGGTAAAGTGCCAAGTTGGTGTTCAAGGAGCTATGACGTGGCATCTGATACCATAAATTATAGGTAAAATGGAACAGATTTAGGGTAAAACCTCACTAAAAAAGGAGGACTTAGTTTCTTCGAGGCTTCTCAGTGCTATTTTAAGGTGTGCTATGAGATTTCTCCATCACAGTATGCATCTCATCAAATGAAGAACTTGCATTTTTGGACCCTTGAGAATCCAAATAGACTTGCAGCTTAATGTACTTGTCTTATATCAGCTTACGCAGATTTGTCAGCAAAGACAGACACCTCGCAAGGATGCAACAACCATAAACATGCTTCACCCTCATTGGAGATCATCTTTGTAACCTGGGCAGGGGTATAAACTAGCACCATTTAAGGTTATGGTGGTGCTGCTACCGGCATTGAAACTTGTGATCTAGTGTGTACCCGTTAGTAGGTTCCCCACACTTTGTCTTACATTTGTTGCCTTTGACTGTTTTGAAGAATGTATGCAATGGCTTTCAAACATGTAAACACCTTTTTCTCTTTCAGGAGCAATTCAGAGTGGATGTGATGTCAACGATGTCATTGATGTCAAAGATGAGTGCTTATTTCAATCCTCAAGGTCAAGCCCCATTCTAAATTGCATCGAGTAAAAATGGCTCAAGTTCATTGTCTTACAGTTTAACTCGCACGTTCAACATTAAAAAAGTATAGAGAAAATGTATTTCAGATTTATGATGTGTTATGGCGGTAGTTTAGCCTGTAAGGTTACTTACCGCTCCTGTGTAAGTAACCGGATTAAGTATTCAGTTAAAATAAAGTTTTATAAGTCAGCCTCGTCTATAAATAAAGGGAGCATGCTTTCTGCAGCCCTGCAGTAGTAGTTTGTGCGTCAGTGCCTATTTGCACTAAAGGGAGATGTTCTAGCAATATTCCTTGTCAGGGGAATTTCTGGGTCTACCACTTTTAACCGCTTCCCAGAACCCCCTGGACACAATTAATAAGGATCCCAGGGCCTTACACTAACAAATTATCGAAAGCACTGACAAACTCATTAATGGTAATGTGACTCGAGCAGTCAAGGCTTCTCAAAGGAGTAATGTAGATACTTTCAACCCTAGTGCACAGTTTTCTCA
>JAWWMD010000051.1:0-13645 GCA_035044885.1 Pseudobranchus striatus | reverse complement strand
AACAATGCAATTCTCATTTCCGAGCCAATCCAGTGGCCTTTTGTACGGACCATCTAAAAGTGACTTTCATGGTTAATCTGCTTCGTGGCTCCGCCCTGGCTTGGGTAACGTCATTGCTAGTGAAAGACTTCCCCTATTCTTGGATCTTTTCAAACCTTCAAAGCTGCATTACGGTCTGCCTTCGAACTCCCTGGGCGGAGGTCTACGGCCGCTACAAGTATCCTCGAGATTCAACAAGGAACACATTCACTACTTCAATACGCCATAGAATTTCGCACTCTTTCCTTTGAGGTCGAGTGGCCGGATGGCCCATTAATCGCTTTGTTTCATCATGGCTTAAACGAGCGACTCAAGGACGAACTCACCACTAGGACTTGGCCTGAGACTCTTGAGGGGTTTATTTCCTTATGCACCCATCTTGATAACTGCCTTTCTGAACGTCGCTCCGAAAAGGATTCTAACCAAAAAAGCCCATCCAAACCAGTCCTTCAGTTAGCTCCCACATTCAACTCATCACCCTCCTCCACCGTCCACCCTGCTACTCATGGTGGAGAACCTATGGAGATCGGAAAGCTAACCAGACTTACTCCGGAAGAAAAACAACGTTGAAGGTCTACAGGAGTGTGTTTATACTGTGGGTTACCAGGTCATTTTGCATTGTCCTGTCCAACGCGGCCGGAAAACAAGTCCGCCTAGGTCTAGAGGCTGGGTACCACCTAGGCATTGTCGCTGCATTACCCCCTTCTCAATTTGTTTTACCCATCACCCTAGAATGGAACAAGTCATCATGTCATGTGAAGGCCCTAAATTGATTCGGGCGCTGCTGGGTCCTTCGTTGATATCTCTTTTGCTAACGCTCACCTCATTCCTCTCCTTGACAGGAAACCCCCGATGAGGGTCAGGGCATTGGACGGATCACCTATAGGCTCTGAACTTATAGCCAAACAAACCTTACCCCTCACTATTAAGTGTGGTCCCTCTCATGAAGAGATCATCCAATTGTAAGCCATCACGTCTCCATCTTTTCTGGTGATATTAGGATTAACATGGTTAACTAAACATAATCCACGGATAGACTGACGCCTCAAACAAATTCTCCAATGGTCTCCAGAGTGTCTTTCTCATCGTACATCTCCCCCTTTTACGTTGTTACAAGACCCAGCAGACTTAGACCTTTCCCAGCTTCTAGCAGTATATCATAGTTTCTCTGATGTGTTCGTAAAGAAGAATGCTGAGGTTCTGCCCCCTCCCCACTGAGACTATGACTGCACCATTGAACTCCTTCCAGGTTGCGAACCACCTCGGGGAAGAGTCTATCCTCTCTGTCACAAAGAAAACACTATTCTAGAGGCATACATTCAATAAAACCTAGCCAAGGGATTCATTATACCATCCGTATCTCCTGCTGGGGCAGGGTTTTTTTTTTGTAGAGAAAAAAGACACGGAGGAACTTTGACCATGTATTGATTATCGCGGTTTAACCACCGTCACCATTAAGAACCGATACCCTCTTCCTTTCATCCCTGAACAATTCGATAGAATCAGGGGAGCTACAGCATTTACCAAATTAGACTTACGAGGAGCTTATAATTTATTAAGGATTAAGCAGGGGGATGAGTGGAAGACCGCTTTTAATACTCGTATGGGGCACTACGAGTATTTGGTAATGCCCTTTGGCCTATGCAACGCCCCTGCAACTTTTCAAGCATATGTCAATGATGTTTTCAGAGATCTCCTAGGGAATCAAATATGTATTTACTTAGACGATAGCCTTATTTTCTCGAAATCTTTGGTTGAACATCGATCCTTAGTCTATGAAGTCTTACAGCGTCTCCGTCTCCATGGACTGTATGCTAAAATGGAAAAATGTGTCTTCGAACAATCCCGAGTTGAGTTTTTAGGTCATTTCATTTCAGCAGAAGGAATTGAGATGGATCCTAGAAAAGTTGAAGCCATTATACTATGGCCTAAACCCTCATCTTTAAAACAACTCCAAAGATTTCTTGGATTTGCTAACTTCTATTGTAAGTACATCCCTACATATGCAGAAACTACAAGTCCCTTAACAAGTCTTACTAAAAAGGGTAGTAATCATGCCAATTGGCCCCCGGCAGCCGCCCAGGCCTTTGCTTCTCTCAAGCAAGTATTTCTCTGCTCCTATCCTTCGACATCCTGTTGAGGACAAACTTTTTTCATTGAGGTAGACGCTTCCAATATCGCAGCCGGGGCTGTTTTATCACAACAAGACACTACCACCGGTACTCTCCTGCCTTGTGCCTACTTTTCTCTTAAATTCACTTCGGCACAACAAAATTATGACGTGGGAAACCGAGAACTCCTTGCTGTAAAAATGGCCCTGGAAGAATGGCGACACCTCCTCGAGGGTTTCTCCCATGTCACTACCATTTATACGGATCACCGTAACCTTGAGTACATTCAGCAAGCCAAGCGACTCAATGCACGTCAAGCACTTTGGGCTTTATTTTTTGCCCGTTTTTCATTCATCTTTACTTCTATTCCAGCTGCAAAAAATAAAAAGGCGGATGCTTTATCACGAGTATTTTAACAGGACGATACCATTGAGAAATCCGAGCCTATCCTGGAACCTAGTAAAATCATTGCAACCTTAACCATGGATACCCTGTCTGCCATCCAGGCTGCTCAAACCAACATTCCTAAGTAGACTCAGCCTCCTAAGGGATGTCTCTATGTTCCTGAAGCCTTACGCAAAAACATATTGTTGTGGTCCCATCATGCTCCTACATCGGGACACCCTGGAATATAACGCACTCAAGAACTCATTACTCGTACCTTTTGGTGGCCTACTATAATCAAAGACGTCATATCCATGGTCTCTACATGTGCCAAGAACAAGGCCTCTAACCAAGCCCCTCCGGTCTTCTTCATCCGTTACCAGTTCCTTGCCTTCCATGGACTCACTTATCAATGGACTTTCTTACAGACCTGCCAGCCTCTAAAGGTTATACCATCATTCTTACTATTATTGATTGATTCACGAAACAGTGCATTTTTGTTCCCTTGAAAAAACTTCCTAAGGCCAAACAAATGGCAGAAATATTTTTGAGAGAAGTTTTTCGCCGTCATGGACTGCCAATGCAAGTAGTCTCTGACCGAGGTCCACAATTCATATCTCGTTTTTGGAGGAAATGTTGTGCTATGATAGGTGTTGAGGTGGCCCTCACCTCGGGCTATCACACGCAGTGCAACGGTCAAGTGGAGAGAGCAAATCAAATCATTAAGAGCTATTTAAGACTCAATTGCAACTCTACTCAAGAGGACTGGTTTGATATTCTAGCCTTAGCTGAATTTGCCACCAGTTTCTTGACTCATTCATCTTCTGGTTGCTCCCCTTTCTTTGCTAATCTGGGATATAATCCTCTGAGCCTTCCTTTGGAGATTCCAGAATCTACTATCCCTGCCGTGGACATTCTTACCCATTGTCTTGTTTCCTGTTAGAATACTCTTCAGCAACATCTAAATCTTGCACAAAAACAACAAAAGAAACAAGCAGATAAACATTGTGTGGCTCCGCCGGCTTATCAAGTTGGAGATATGGTATGGTTGAGCACCGGATACCTAAGACTAAGGGTCCCCTCGAAACGTTAGGGGGCCTTTTCGGATTCTGCGACAGATCAACGATGTATCCTTCATCTTGAATCTTCCTGCTTGCATGTGGCTACACCCCACTTTCCACGTATCCTTACTTAAACCCTTCCTTCCGGACCCCTTTTCCCATTCGGTGGACGCCCCTCCTCCTGTCCTTATTGGGGGTTGGCGGGAACACACTGTCAAGCAGGTTCTAGATTCCCATTTCCAGGGGTCTTCCTTGCAATACCTCCTAGATGGGGTGGGTTTTGGTCCGAACATCATGCTGGGACGTGGACGCCGGGCAGCGGTTGCCCGGGAGACAAGCTCCGTGTTTGGAGCAGAGTGCAGGCGTCTCCCAAACTCCAGGACCTGTACGGGGGTCAGTAAAGGGGGGGACCTTCTAGTCACCCAACTCAAAGGTTACCCCCTGGGGACATTCACCTTCCTCACTCCCCCAAGAAACCTCCAGAGTTACCCCCTAAGGTGATACCTCCCTTACCTCACACACAACCTCTTACCAGGTCTCGGGCCATTAGACAAAGGGAGCTCCACCCCCAACAGCCTCATTTTAGTACTCCCAGGAGATCCTCCTCCCCTGAATACTAGCTCCTCCCCTTCCTGTGCCTTTCTGTTATAAGGAGGACACCTAGCCATTGCTAATCGTGCTGTGATAGCGTGTACTTCGTGTTTCAAGATCTCCAGTCACCTTCGTGCCCGTTTCCTTGACCTAGATTCCTGATCCTGCCGAGTTCGCTACTCCAGTTCCTGTTCTTTGCCTAGTTCCAGCTCCTGTTCCTATTCTCGAATTCTCTCCTGGGTTACCTACTGGTATTCCCTCCTGGGCTTCTCGGCTGCCCAGGCAGCATCTACTTCTGAGTAACCGGTTTACTATATTCTTGGTTCCTGAGACATGGGTTCAGCATTGGTGAGGCCTTCTCGGCACCCAGACGTGACACCATTACATTACATTGTGATACCAACAAGCCAGATGGTTGGAATCCTTCACTGCATGATGTGTGGCAGCTGACTGTTACACATGATTGTCGAATCATATAGAAGGTGAAGTGGAGTAAGCGCTGGACACACACTATATAACAAACTTATAGCCATAAACCACAACAAAAATCACAATCAACCAGCAGATAAACTCACCAAAAAGAAATGAACATTTCACGTACGTATTACAGGAGATTAGCCTATCCAGATGTCTGTCCTAAGTTATACTAGAAGTTGTCCAGATTGATATTGCTCCCATGGGTTACCAGGACATAAAAAAAGGGAAGAAATATAGAAAAATAAATGCTGCAACTGATGCAACCAAACAAACAGACTATAATCCAAATCTAAGAGAAACAACTACTATTCACCTAGAGATGGAGGGGTGGGGTAACCACCCCTGCACAAATTTGCTGTGTTGGTGATATCCTTTTGTTTTGATCGGTCCTGATCATGCAAGATATTGCAGCATAAGCACCACTAGTGACCAAACAATTGTACAATGTAAATGAGGCCAATTAAACACAGGGGAAAATATTAAAATAAATTAACTTAAACAGCCAGAACAAAACCTATGTAACTACCTGAAGCTCTGCCTGGCGTTTTTACACCCATATTGGGTCACTACTACTGGTATAGGGATTCCCAATAGACCATCTGGGGTTAAATCCACAACTCTAATGGAATAAATCAGTGTCAAAAGGAGACCCTAAGTTCTGTATCAACCCGAAAATGCAAGAGTAATATGTGGAGGAGGAAGACAATGAAGGGGATGGAGAAATGAAAAACAAAATAAGAAGGGAAAGGGGGGGTTACACAGGATCAGAAGAGAGAAAAGAAAAGGGGAAGGGGGAGGAAGGGTGGAAAAAACAAGAGCAAAAGAAGGAAGAGAAAAGGGAAAAAACAAAAACCAGAGGGTGAAGGACAAAGGGGGGAGGGGGGAGACCGGTTACCGGATTAAAATAAATATACTTTTATTTTGGAATAAAATCGCAGTGACAACTACATAAAATCAGGATAGTTCCTCTTGCCTTCTCTAGAATAGAACCCTCATTAGTAGGTTCTCAATCACAGATCATTCTGAATCAGGATATCAGTAGTCTGAAACCCAATGTATAGCAAACCAAATGGTAGAAAATCAGTCCCGGGGGTGTCAGCGGTCATATACACCTAAACAGGAGAGGAAAATCAGAAACCAAACACAAGACAGGGACCTAACCAAACCAGGAGGAGGTGGGAGGGGGTAAAAAATGGGAGTGAAAACGTGCTGCAGCACAGGGCAGGGGTGTCTTGACACTCCTAGCCTCTAGGTGGTAATAAAGGGACAGATTACAGACCCCAACAAAACTAAAAGGAAGGTGGAACAGGGAAACCCAAAGGAAAAGACAAGGGTCCGTGCGGTTGGGCTGAGGTGGAGTGGGGAGGGGCAGACCGACACGTTTCGCAAAGCTACCGCCTTGCTTTATCAAGGTAGTAAATAAAAGGATAGATGCTCCCCAGAGACAAGTCAAAGCCGTCAAGAATGAAGGGCAAAAGACGCCACCACTGCGTTTACGATTGTTTAAAAAAACACAGGTTGCCATAGCAACCTCCCAACCTGCGTGTCTATGTTGGCCATTTTGGCGCCATCTAAAATTTCGGCCATCTTAGAACGGCTGAAGCTTCCAACTCTAAGGGGGACCACTTTCAAAAGGAATAGAACACTGAGTATCAATAGGAACAACAATCACCAGGTTGGTTCAGACAATGGATATGAGAGTAGAACCAGGTATACCCAATCCAGCATTAGGTCCAATAATTATGCGGACAAAGGTGGTATTAGAAATCAGTCCTTGGGACGATTCTGGATAATGCACCTGAGGGGATTAGGGGGCAGGCTACTCAGGATAGTGGTCCTATGGGTGTTCTCCCTCCTGTCATGTAGTGTTACATAGGTATGTCGCGGAAGCAGGGTCAAAGCATAATTAGGGATGGGTCCCCTCCTTTACACATGGTTTTTGTGATTGGTTGTTTGGATGCCCTTTTGTCATTTTTGTTATGTTGCCTCTGGGTTGGACTTTGCTTATGGTTTGGTCGCCTGCTGGGTGGCATGGATACGTGCCATGGTTCTTGGACATGGGTGCTGCTTATATGCTTAGATCTCCCTGGGGTATGTATATGACAGTTGTATATATCGGGGTTCGTTTGGGCTCCCCTAATAGGGTTGGGGAGCGATTACCTGTGGCTGCTGCTCTGCCTCGCGTCACTCCGGGGATCACGTGGTAGGCCTGGGATGCGCTGCTGGTGGTTGCCGGTCGCATCGGGCTGGCCCGCGGACGCATTGCGGGCCACGTGCAGATGCCGGGGCCTACCGCTAGCGTCCTGCTGGCCTTCTGGTCCCCGGGGGCGGCGTGAGTTGGGACAGATGAGTCCGGGTGTTGGATGGGTTCGTGCGGGAGAGTTAGCCACGCCCCTTTTCAGGGTTTATATCTTTTCGGGCTTCCTTCTCACTGAATCACTGAATAAGGCCCTATCGTTCTCACTCCCCTTTCCTTGTGTAGCCAATCTGAGGTTGGTGGTGAGTAGGAGCTAGATGCTAGATTGGGGCGCTAGCTTCGAGGCATTGCCCTTTGTGAGCCAACCTCCTCCTTGGGTCGATGACTTGGTGTATTTAAGCATTGGCAGGGCAACTTGTCAGACGTACTCGCAATCTGCTTGTATCCCCAGGGTTTTCCTTGGCGTCGTGTTTATTCCAGCATTATTTTCACCAGTTGGTTGGTTGGCAATGTCTGCTTACGTTCTGATTGTCCTGCACTAAGCTTTGGTAGCGATTTGGTCCTTAGGGGATATTTTGGCTTGACACGCTTTCTGGTGGAAGCGTTACAATCCTTGAGAAATGTTCCTACTCATACAACTAATATAAGGAGTGAGCAACTCCCTTCACTAATGGACATCTGTACTAATTATATACGGTCAGGTTTGAATCCACGCATAGTATACCGGAGGTGCTTGCAGAAATGGATGTCAGTGAGGATGATCCCCAAATAAATGACCTAATAGAAGGGAATGTGGTATCTGAAGATACCGTGATATCTAATCCATCTTGAGTAGATTTATACGGACGGGTGGATAAAATGTTCTCTGGTCACATAAGAGTTATAAAAGTTATCCAGAACACTCCTACATCGAGTCAGAATAGAGCTCTAACGCGGAGCCGGGAAACCAAAAAATGACTCTCAAGAGAGAGGCTCCAAGGGCTCTGGAGTTAATACAATCAAAATTAAGATAAATGAGATCCCAGATGCTGCTATGCTTAAGTCCAAAGGTATATTCAACCTCTCGGAGCATGTCTTATCCCAAGTAGAGATTAGTGTGTTTTCCAAAGGATTCAACTTTACACCCTGAGGACATAAAACAAATTACGAGGTATTTTGGACCTGGAGGCTTTTAGCCGCAGGCTCTGCCTCCAAAGGTTTTTTGAAGGAAAAGCAACTAGACCAAAACATACTACAGATATTACTGCTGATGACTATGTGCATACGGCACTTAAATAGAAATCCAGTTTTTACCCCACCCATCTTAAGACGGCCTCACCGTGTAAATTCATGGAGAATGTTGATAACAGCATTAAACGTAGTGAGAACAACAGACATGACAATCTTTGAAAAAGACAAAGGGCGGCTCTTAATAAGCTCAAGTATAATGAACAGATTGTAATCCGCCCTTCTGATAAGGGAGGTAGTGTCATTATAATGAATAAGATGGACTACGTGAGTGAAGCACACCGGCAATTGCAGGATCAGATGACATATGAGATTCTTTTGGAAGATCCAATTAAAGCATGTTTCGTTTGACCTTAAGATTCTGATGGATGAGGGACATGAATTGGGTATCATCAACAGTACTGAACATTCCTACATATTAGTACCCAATTGGAGACTGCCCCACATTTACTTCATCCCAAAGGTCCCTAAATCATTGACATCTCCACCTGGTTGGGCGATTGTGTTTAGTATCAATTCATTATGTTCTAGGTTGGCTGAGTACATTGATACATTACTTGAGTCTTTGGTGTGTAGAAATTTGTTGCATCTTAAAGACACTAAGGGCCTGTTCTGCTTACTAGAAGGGAAGAGATTGGAACCTATGGAGATACTAGTCACAGCTGATGTCAGATCACTGTGCAGTGTTATTGACCATATGGCAGATATGAAGGCTGTGGAAACATGTATACGGGAACCATAGCTTTTATAATGATACCTAGACTGGATTCTTAATTAATGTATAAGCTTTCTACAGGAACATAATTACTTCGGATTCCATGGCAAATTGTATAAGCAGAAACTTGGGACGGCCATAGGATCGAAGTCTGCTCCCAACTATGCAAATGTGTTCATGGGGCCTGGGAGCATACTGCGATTTGGAATAATCCGAAGTGGAAACCTTGTATTTCATTATACAAAAGGTATATCAATGATCTCATTATCTGGTGAGGGACTGAGGCAGATTTGAGCCAATTTTGGGAAGATATGTCTACTAACTTATTGAATTTAGAGTTTACAGTGATCCATAGAAAAGTATTAGTGGTATATCTGGATTTGGAAATCTGCAATGAGCAAGGACAGCTAGTGACAAAAAATAATTTTAAGGATGTGGACATTAATTCCTACGTACCTACTAGTAGCTGCCATTATACACCCCATGGCTGACAAGAATCCTGAAGGGACAGTTCTGTCTGGTCAGGAGAAACCACTCTAAGCTGCAAGATTTTGATACACAAAGTGACATGCTGATAGAAAGATTCCTCCCGAAAGGCTATAGGCCAGAATCTCTCCAAAAAGATAAGATGCAGGTCAGAAATGCCCCCAGAGAATCTTACCTGGCCAATAGACCAAGAGACATTAGACCTCTTACCTTACCAATGGTGTTTAGGTACACAGAAGAGGAGCAGCATCTCAAGAGAGTTGTAAAAGAAAACTGGTACATTCTAAGGAATGATCCAGTGATTAGCCACTTGATTCCTGAATGTCCTGAAATTATTTTCACAGGCCTCCCGAGTATGAAAAGGGTTTTAATGAACAGCAAAAAACTGAAGAAAAATTCAAGAAATCTGTTTGGACAGTTGGAAGGTTTTAGGAGGTGTGGTGTCTGTCGTGCATCCAAATGCAATGGTACAGCCGGTAGGATGACTACTGAGGTTGTCAATCCTACGAATAATGTGATATTTCAAATCAAGAGTGTACTCTAATGTAACACCACCCACTCTGTTTATATGATTAAATGCCCGTGTAATAGAATATACATTGGGCAGACCAAACGAAAACTCAAGACAAGATGGAGCGAACATGTTTGTAGCATCGAAAGAGGGTTTCAGGGACACTTTTTATCTAATCATTACAGTCTTTATCACGACAAGAAAAGTGCTGGAACAAGCTTCGTTGGTCTTGAACAGGTCAAGGACAAGACAAAATCCACCTTGTTACATATTGAGAACAGATGGATTTACAATATGGATGGCTTGACCGTTATGGGTTTGAATAGAGATTTGCCTGCCCCTATCATTAATCAATAAACTTTATTTTGTCTTCATGATGATTCTTTCATTCTAGTGAAGGTGTTGGGGTTCATCTAGGATGATGCCCTGCTCATACGATGCCTAAGTATGATAATCACTTTGAATGTGACGTGATACAATATAAGGTTATTGGTTCTATGTATAAGCCTAATTTGGCCTTAGTTTGTGGAGGTGTTGGGGGTGTAATATCATGATTAGGCCTATGCATAGTTTACATGTGGTATAAGAACACGGTATAGCTGTATATAGCTGTCTTTTGTTACCTTGTCTTTCCCCTCTTTGCTCGCTTTTTGTCTGTCCCTTTATCCCTGCCTTTATTCCAGTTTGAAGTAGTTTTTTTGTAACAGGAGGGTGATGTTGGTTCGGAATTTAATTGAATGTTTTTTTACTGAATATAAGTATAAGCATTGGATAATATTTGTACTTAATATTGTAGATGGATAGCTGCTTGATGTAGTACCATTTGTGGGGTTTTAGGGAAACCATGGGGATAGGATTAATGGATTTTGATAACATCCACATGGGACGCTGGGCATGGTGATTATGGGTAGTGTTGGTAGCTTGCTTTATAATATACATTGTTAGTTTGCCATGACACCCGCACTGCATTCATTATTGGGGGCTTGGGTAGGGCCCGTTTGATAGTGGATCATATGGGCAGAGTGGATCTTGTATATATTGACATACTTACAGCAATGCTGGGTTATAGTGTTATAAATGTTTCTGTTAGTAGGGTACTGGTTGGTTTCCTTATATATGGGATTTTGGGTTGCTATGACTACGTGCTGGGTTGATGGGACATGTAGTAGATTTTGACTGTTAGCATATGCTCCTAGTGGCACTCGGAGACAGCAGTATGATGACAATGGTTTTAGACTGTGGGTGAGAAGGTCTCCTCACTTATGTACATTCGGGCTAGTATGATAACCAGTCTTACACTATAGTGCATAGGGCTGGGGTTCTGTTTTATTCGATTTGGTGCCTGCATATTTTTTATGTTTGTATAAGGTCATATAATTTTATGTATTGTATATAATTGGTGGTGTTAGTTATGTTTTAACTATAGAGATGGTATGTTTCACAGTCTTGAATAGCAGTTCTAAGATGGCCGAAATTTTAGATGGAGCTAAAATGGCCACCGCAGACACGCAGGTCGGGAGGTTGCTATAGCAACCCACGTTTTTTTAAAGATTTGTGAACAAAGTGGTGGCAACTTTTGCCCTTCATTCTGGATGGCTTTGACTTGTCTCTGGGGAGCATCTATCCTTTTATTTACTACCGTGAAAAGAGTCAGTCTGCTCCTCCACCTCAGCCCACCCGCACGGACCCTTGTCTTTTCCTTTGTGTTTCCCTGTTTCACCTTCCTTTTAGTTTTGTTGGGGTCTGTGTTCTGTCCCTTTAGTACCACCTAGAGGTGAGGGGTGTCAAGACACCCCTGCCCTGTGCTTTAGCATGTTTTCAATCCCTTTTTTTAACCACCCCCTCTCTCCCTCCTTCTTCTGATTTGGTTAGGTCCCTGTCTTGTGTTTGGTTTCTAATTTTCGTCTCCTGTTTGGGTGTATATGACTGCTGACGCTCCCCAAACTGATTTTCTACCATTTGGTTTGCTATTCATTGGGTTTCAGACTACTGATATCCTGATTCAGAGCGATCTGTGATTGAGAATCTACTAATGGGGGTTCTATTCTAGAGAAGGCAAGAGGAAATATGCTGATTTTACGTAGTTGTCACTGCGTTTTTATTCCAAAATAAAAGTATATTTATTTTAATCCGGTAACCGGTATCCCCCCTTTATTTCCTTCCCCCCCGTGGTTTTTGTTTTTTCCTTCCTCCCCCAGCCCCCCCCCTCCTCTTGTTACCATTTTCCTTGCACCTTTTGGTTGGATTGTGTTGTGTTTGGAGATTTTCTTCCATTACGGTTCCTCTTGGTTTCTCATGACAGGTGGACAGCGAATGGTGAGGTGACACGTGGAATTTGCAGGTGTAACCAGTAGACCCTGCGTACTCTTGGAGCAACTTTCCAACCCTCTCCCACCCCCTCCCCCCTTCCTTACGATCAGGAGAGGCACATCTTTCCCTGGCTTTGTGCCATAGGTTTGGTATCTGAGCTGGCTAACAGGTAACAATTAGCATTGTTCTATAGTGTTTTTTAGTAATATTTATTGGTTTTTCCTTTCTTTCCCATCCTCTTTTTGCTCTTGTTTTTTTCTGCCCCCCTTTCTCTTTTCTTCCTTTTGATCCTGTGTAATCCCCCTCTTTTTCCTCCTTTTCTTTTCTCTTCCTTTTTTGCTATTGTTTTTTTCCACCCTTCCTCCCCCTTTTCTTTTCTCTCTTCTGATCCTGTGTAACCCCCCCTTTTCCCCCTCCCCCTCCCCCTTTTTTTGTTTTTCATTTCTCCATCCCCTTCATTGTCTTCCTCCTCCACAGATTACTCTTGCATTTTTGGGTCAATATAGGACTTAGTGTCTCCTTTTGACACTGATTTATTCCTTTGGAGTTGTGAATTTAACCCAGGATGGTCTGCTGGGAATCCCTATGCCAGCAGTAGTGACCCAATATGGGTGTATGAACACTAGGCAGAGCTTCAGGTAGATACACAGGTTTTGTTCTGGCTGTTTAATTTAATTTATTTTAATATTTTCCCCTGTGTTTTTGTTCGGCCTCATTTACATTGTAAAATAGTTTGGTCACTAGTGGTGCTTATGCTGCAATATCTTGCGTGATCAGGACCGATCAAAACAAAAGGATATCACCAACACAGCAAATTTGCACAGGGATGGTTACTCCACCACTGCATCTCTAGGTGAATAGTAGTTGTTTTTCTTAGATTTGGATTATAGTGTGTTTGGTTGGTGGCATCAGTTGCAGAATTGATTTTTCTATATTTCTTCCCTTTTTTTCATTTCCCGGTAAACCATGGGAGCAATATCAATCTCTGGACAACTTCTGGGATAACTTGGGACATAGACATCTAGATAAGCTCATCTCCTGTAATAGGTACGTGACATTTTCATTTTATTTTTGGTGAGTTTATCTGCTGTTTGATTGTGATTTGTGTTGTGGTTTATGGTTCTGAGTTTGTTATGTAGTGTGTGTCCAGTGCTCACTCCTCTTCACCTTCTATTTGCTTTTGTTTTGGGTCTGGTTGGACCAAGGTTTGAGCGGCTACGTTTAGTGTTTGTATAGCGCTAGGTGCCCCCCCCCTTCTTCCAATGATTGTCTAATCATGGCTGTATCCTGGAAAAAGTGTACACAGGTGTGTAATCAGGTATGTGGCATTGCACACCATCTGCACGTTGATGCTGTGCTGCATGTGCCTGTTCCTGAACAGCTGCTCACAGGAATGGGGTAGCACAAGACCCACGTGCTTGCAGTCCAGGGTGCCTACACAGTTGGGGAAGCCAGCGATGACCGAGACCCATGCCCGGAAGGCGAGCCCCTGCCCGGGCGGGCCAGGGGGAGACTTGCCGGGGTTAACAGACAGTT
>JAWWMD010000050.1:0-13748 GCA_035044885.1 Pseudobranchus striatus | reverse complement strand
GGTTTTTTCCATGCTGCCTGCGCCTTAGCCGTCTGGCTATATTCTTCGTCGCTGATACACCTGCGGATCCTTTTGGTCTTTCCGGCGTGGCATGCTCCTGCCGCTGGACCTCCAGCCCTCGCGTTCCCTCGTCACACCCACTGCCTGAGTGACTGCTGTGCCGCCTATTTGGACAACAATGCCGTCTTCAGCACCAGCTGGAAAGGACACCTGAAAAGCGTTCTGCGGGACTTACAATGATCAGGCCTCCTCATCAAGGCATCAACGTGCCAGGTGGGCCAAGGCTCAATTGTCTACCTTGGTCATGAGGTGGATGGAGGTAAGGAGGTTCCCCTCAGTAAAGTACAAGCAATACTCAACTGGGATGTTCCAAAAACTCAGTCTGATGTGAGAGCCTTCCTAGGCCTCACTGGGTACTACCAAATCTTCATTGATAACTATGGGACTTAGAGCACCCTTGTCTGCCGTGACATCCAACAAACAGCCCAGGCAGGTATGCTGGACTGAGCAATGTCCCCTGTCACAGTTCCACCCAGGACCTATTCAAGGAAAAATGAGGCATACATCCTCCAAAGTTAACAACCAGCCATCCCACACCAATGACCCACACAAACAACAAGAAACACATAAAGAGAACCACCGGACAAGATTTAAACTGACCCCAGTAAACCGGGAAATGGTCATCAAAACCATCCAAGAAATTAGACCAACCAAATGCGCAGGAAATCCCTGCCCTTCTACAATCTCAAAGAAAGTGCTAACTACTCACAGGACCCACTGCAAAAATCATCAACACCTATTTCGAGGAAGGAGTCCTTCAACCCACCCTAAAGGAATCCTAGGTGACCCCCCTTTGAGGCAATCGAGGATAGCTGGTTAGTGTTGCATGCTGATGAGCCCGAGTTCTCTAATGTCTAGAAGGGCTGTTTGGGTGCCCCCTCCTGAGCTGAATCCTGATTGTCTATTGCCTAATAGTTTGGATGCTTCTAGGTGGTTCGTTAGTAGTTTGATGGAGATCATTTCTATAATCTTGCTGAGGAATGGAAAGTTAGATTTTGGTCTTTAGTTGTTGGCGTTATGTGGGTCTAGTCTGGATTTCTTTAAATCTTTTGGTGGCATTCAACACACTGGACCATGAGATCATTATAAAAAGACTAGAAGAAACCACCAACACAGACCAAATCACCATCAGATGGTTCTAATCCTTCCTATCTAACAGATCATGGAGAGTCAAGAGCAAAGTATTCAAACTGCAACCAACAGTCTCTGAATGGGGAGTCTCCCAAGGATCCGCACCATCACCAGTCCTCTTCAGCATTTATGTAAAACCGCTCAACGACCTACTTAGCAACCTCTCACTAGACTTCCAATCATACGTTGACGACACACAATTCTTCCTTAAACCCTCGGGATCATATGAAAAAGACTCACTACAGCTCAACTCGGTCATCCACAAAATTCAGGATTGGATGGACGACAATTGGCTGTGCCTGAACGCAGCGAAAACAGAGATAATGTTGGTCAGATCTCTAAAGATCATCAAACCAATCCTACAATCCCACAAAACATTCAAAATACAGGACACCAGCATCCCAACAAAGGCAAAGGTAAAAATATTGGGGGTCTCACTGGATAACCAGCTATCAATGACACCACATGTAAACACGGCCCTCAAATCCAGCAACCACATGATACAACTCATGATAAATATGATGCCATTCCTCTCAAAAGACAACCTAGCAGCCATCGGTCGTGGAATCATAGGGGCTAAAATCAACTACTGCAACTCATTGTACATTGGCCTCCCCAAATCTACCATCGCAAGAATCCAGAAAGCATAGAACCATGCTGCCAGGATTGTAGTCAACATAAGGAAAAGAGACCACATTTCCTACACACTCAAGGACCTCCATTGGCTCCCAGTTGAGCATCAGATCCAGCACATGGCACTAACTCTCATCTTTAAAGCCCAAACAATGGACGCACCACAATATCTACAGAGATACGCCATCCAACACAATCCGCCCAGGCAGCTGAGATTCACATCTTTGAAAATGCTCGACACCCCACGCATCACAAAACAAAGAACAGGAGGAAGAACTTCCAAATACCGTGGTTCCAAAGCCTGTAACGACTTGCCTCTCATCATAAGGAACATGGAGTTGACAAAACCATTCCCACCTCTTCAGAAAACCAGAATAGTACATAAAACATTAACCAGCGACACACAGCGTTTGGATATCCCTAGGGTTAAGAAGCTATACAAAAACATAATACATGCATGCGTACATAATTGTTGTTCATCTAATAGTCTGAGATCTTATCTTAAATGAGATACATGTTCTTAAAGATTGGAGGAAAAATATGAGGATGTCATCCAAGTACTCGTATTACATTGCATTTTGTCGAAATGGTCCTGAAATACATGGTTGACAAAGTCTTAAAAGACTGCTAGGACAGTGCAAAGCTGGGACAGCTTCAATTCAAAGGGTCCATGATATTGTCAAAGTGCAATTTTCCACTAATCACTCTCCTTCGTCCCTATTAGATTATATGCTACTTTTAGATCATGTACATTTAAGCTCCTTTTATTTAATCAAGGATAGCATGAATTAAACTAAGAGGATCCCAGTTGTTATTGATTATTACATTCAATTACCTAAATTCTACACAAGGTTGGCGTTTGCTGCCATCCATGTTTGGAAATTTAAAAATAATGGAGCCCCAGCCAGTCAAGTAGAAGCTAGGTGACTCCTTTCTATAAGTGGGTTTGAATACACTCATGGAGGATCCTGTCTTCATTTTTTGTAAGAGCATAGAGTCTGCATAGAGGCTTCTGAAAACCAATCGATTCGTCAATCAAAGGTTCTATGATGTGGAAATATGTCAGTGTCGGATCTCCAATGGCGGTCCCCTGTTGGAGATCATAGCATGTCTTATAATCCCATGGGGCAGGAGTAGCTGTCACAATAACTTCTGATTCTTTGGGCAAATGGCCAGGGTCTATGGAAAAGAGGAACAGAAGAGAACACTTGGACCACTTTTACAGCTGCAAGCAATACCCCACCGCGACTGTATTACCCAAAGCAATGGTTACCTATGAAATGTTATCAGTGTGGTGATGCGTCAGTGGAGCAGCCCTGTGCTCACCACCCTCCAGAGGGGCGCTGTGTGGACATTGGTTCTGGGGTGCCTACCTGTCTCACTGAACGACAGGCCTCTTTAAGTAATCATGCCAGTTCCGAAGTTCTCGGCCATGCCAGTACCAGTGCTATCTCTGCTGTAAGTGTTCTGGACTGCGTGGTCCTTGGAATTACCAACAAACATGCCACCACTGCAGTCGCCTCCATCAGGTGTGAAGACGGCACCCTCTCTTTAGGGGGAGGCCCCGCCTCGCACCATATGGGGTTTAATACTCTTCCTTTTGTCCTGACTTCCCCTCTAGCCATGCCTGTACTCTTCTTCTTGCACCTCCTCTCCCCCACCCTTTTTGTCTCCCACCTTAGCATCACTGGGGCTCAGAATGTGAACGAGTGTCGGGGGGGCCCAGGGCAGGCCAGGGGATGGAAGCCGTCGTGCAGGTGGAAGCCGGTAACAGTGGCGGTGTCAGCGCAGATAGGCAGGTAATGCAGCACACGGGATAGTGGGTACAAGAAGGCAGTAAGCAGGCCAAGGACTACACCAGGGAGAGACCATGTGGCCAACACCGACAGCGGAGTGGTTGGCTTCAGTGGGGTCGGGTGCCTTAGGGATCGTAGTACAAGGGCGCTAGCTTCACTGAGGTACAAGTCCGTTGTACAGGCCAGGATCGGAACACCAGGAGTCACGCCAAGGACCAAGGTAACAGGCAAACAGCAATCCAAGAAACAAGCCGGGGTCAGGTACCAGGAGATCAAGCCGAGCCAAAGGGAGAACAAGAGCAGAGTCGTACAGCAGGCTGAGGTCGAGTAACAGATGGTCCATCTGATCCAGGAGCAAGGCAGCAGGTAATCCATAAAGCAGGCTGGGTCAGCAATGGGTAGACAGATAACATGGAGAGTACTGAGCATCGCCAAAACACTATGCAGACTCAAGGACCTTGCGGTCTGTGGCTGATTAAATAGTCCCAGCCAGGACAATGAGTCAGCAAAGGTGAATAGATCAGACAGAGAGAAAGGACCAGACAGTTAGAGTCAGGGACAGATCAAGGTAACCAAAGAGAACAGAAATAGCCACTCCCACAGGTGGGGTCTCCCCCTAAGGAGAGGAACACTGGACCTGTGAACGCGTCCGGATAGTGTGGAGCCCATCGATTGCTGCACGCGAGGTACAAGTGGTGGCAGGGGCAACCATATGATGATCTCGGGCTCACAGAGTCGCATCATGCTCCAGTGCAGGAGCCACACGGGAGGTAGAGGCGCCAGCCTCATTAGGTACAGCAACATCGGGGGTGGCAGATACCTGTCCCGTGCGCTCGATTTGAGTACGCGTGACAGGGCCCCCAGTGCGCCGCTGACTTTGGGTGAGTCGAGGAGCGCTAGCGCTAGAAGACAGGGAATCTTGGGCTTCAGGGTGGCAGGGACAGATGTGAGGTATACCGCCAGAGGAGTGGTGCTGAGGCCGCAGTGCCACAATGAGCAGGTGTGTCTGCATAGAACTCCTGACTTCGTGTTCCCTACTGGTATTTGACTCTTCACTTATCTTGACCCTGCTGTTCTCGACCTGCCTTTGGATCGCCCTTCTGTTTTGTTTGCCTGGATGCTGATCTTCATCTCAACCTCTTGCCTACCTACTGGACTGCCTTTCCTGATCCTTCGTCTTTGGTTTTTCCCGCCTGTTGCTGACCACTTGCCTGCCTACTGGACTGCCTTGCCTGATCCTTTGTCTTTGGTTTTGCCAGCCCATTGCCGACCACCTGCCTGCCTACTGGACTGCTTTGCTTACCCCTCTGTCTTTGGTTTTCCCACCCCGTTGCCAAACCAACTCCCTGTTACAGGACTGCCTTTTCTTATCCTTTTGGACTCATTACTTCCCTCTCTCACTCCATCACCTGAGAGGTTGCAATACACTAGACTGTTGTTGTCCTTCTATTACAACAATCTGAACCTTTTCTCGAGTGATTGTGTTTACTTCCGCTGGGTCCATCCCTCTGTGTGGCCTAAACACCCCAGCCTGTCTGCCTGACGTCACTATCAGATAACTTAAGAGAGAAGAAGATAAGATATTAACCTGGTATGTTCCTAAATCTTGTATGTTCGTATTGCATTTATAGACTTGTGGGTATCAAGACACATTTATAATATCTAAAGAATTTGAGAATAGCACGTGAGCACACCCTGGTTTAATAAATTTAAAATAATTCATACATCAATAAACAACATAAAAAACAAATAATAAACACCCCTATGAGGAAGCAATAAAAGTTATATATAAACCGACAGATTTAAAAAATCATATGATATCACTGTTTAAAATCCCTTGACAGAATTGACACACTGCCTGTTGATCGGAACTGTGAAACTTCTATTCTTGCAAGAAAGGAGGTGAAGGAGGTTGTCAACCAGATTCTGGGGTAACTATTCCCAGAGGACCTGCTGGCACACAGGACAAAAGATATAGGGCTTATCAGTGACTTATCAAAGCATTGAACTCTCGTCAAAGGTTAGCATGGACCGAGCAGCTTCAGGCTTCTCAAAGGAGCGGAATATACACATTCATCACTAGTAGGTGAGTAACCCAAGGAACACCATAAGCCCCTAAAAGTAATAGTATATCGAATGTCCACACGTGAGATTTTAGCAATAGGCCTTAGCCTAGCTTTAATAATAGAAAGGAATAGGTTTAATTTACACAAGCAAGCATTTAGAGAATGATAAAAGCAATCAATATATGCGGTCAGTAAATAAACACTAAATAAGAGCATAAAAGGTTAAAACGCAATATGGAATAACTTCAGACAAATGAAGGCACAATAATAGACAGGGTTCCCTTAGCAAAGGGTTAATAAAATATGAACCAGGGTTGAGACTCCTGTCTCCCCTTATGCAGACATCCAGCCGCTAGGAAAAGGATAGGCAGTCTCTTAGTATGTGCAAATGCATGGGGGACACTGTAGAACACCTGAAAGGGAAAATACAGTGGACCATGAAACAGGATAATGCATTTAATGTAACCAGAACGCTTGTTAGAATAAACACAGTACACTCCTATTGCAAAGAATGAAGAAGCAACAGGTGCATTGGATGCAGAAGAACAGGTGCATTGGGTACCGTGATGTAGGACTTTGCCGTTTTTAGAGCCAAGGAATCACCATTGGTTTCTATGAGGAAACACTTGCATTGGATTGCATGTGCCATGCAGACTAGGGTGCAGGAGAGGTGACGCATGGTGGAGATATAATGCTTCCTACTCCCCACACCCTTAGCAGGTCCAGTGTTGGTGGCCTTGTTACACCTTCTGGATGGGTGTGGGAGCTGTGGTGCAGGCCTTAGCGATGGTGTCAGCCTGGCCTGTGTCATGGGGCGTGGGGTACACTGGGTTGCCTCAGGGATGGTCTTGGCTTGGCCCTCCTCCAGTGGCATGGTGGTGACCTAATGGCTGGTGGGTGGTAGGGGTGTCTTCCCTGCGTCTGCACTGGTGCCTGCCTCATCGTCTGACTCCAGCATTCCACCAGCCTGCAAGTGATGTGTGGATGGCTCCCCTGTAGAAGTAGATGCAACAATAAGTGTGGTACTATGGTGTGTCAACTCCCCTTCCGCAGTCTGTGTGCAACTTCAGGGTGGTGGTCCATGTTTCTGGCACTTACCTGCTGTGGCATCATCTGGTGTGTCGGCCCCTTGTGGCTTTTCCCCACTAAATGTACTCAGGGCCTTGGCTTCCTCGGGTGTGAGGTGTGTGCCCTTGGTGTGCCCTTCCCTCCTTCATGCCTTTTTTTTTCGTGCCTCACACTGCAGATCGTTCCACCTTTTGTGGGTGGATTCCACCATACGGCCACCTGCTCCTGCGGCATTGACATCTTCTGCCACCCCTGCCAGCACTGCTCCCTCTGCTTGGCTTTGGGTGATGGCCCAGTGTTGAGCACAATACCCTTTGGGTCTTTGGCGCTATATAAATGCATACATACATACATACATACATACTCCTTCATGACAGCATCCACCAGTGCCCTCAGCTCCTGTGCATCACAGCACCTTTTCCTCACCTCTGGGTCCGTCGGTGTTGGCACATGGCACTCAGGGGGCTGTGCCCTGCCCTCACCACCTGCCTTCTCACCACATCCTGTGCTCATGCTGGTGACAGAGCTGTAGGGTGGCTCAGTAACTGCACACAGCTGGCAGGCTGTGGAGAGGTGGCAGGCTGTGGAGTGGTGGCTGGCTCAGGCAGGATGGGTGGCACGGGTGGGCTGACAGGCACTGGTTGGATGGCTGCCTTAGGAGTGCTGGCTGCCACAGGTGCAGTGGCTGTCTCAGGAGGGTAAGCTGCCTCTGGAGGGATGGCAAGCACAGGAGGGATGGGCTCCTCTGTCCTGCTGGGCTCACCAGATGGGTGTGCTCTGCTGGATGTGTGCTTGGTTGGCTGGTGTGTGGGCATGTTCCTAGCCAAGGGCCAGGCAGTGATTGGCTGTGCCCAGGGCCAGGACATGCCCCATGCTCCTGATTTGCTTGACATGTGTCTGGCATTACCGTATCTTGCTACCGCCTTGCGCATGTGTGCTGGCGTCATTTTCCCTAACTGCGGTCGAGTCTATTTACTCTATTTCTGACTGGTCAGACTCCAGCCGACATGCCTACTTTCCACGTCTAGTTCTCGCCGCTCGGTGTACCACGTGGTAGTGAATGACACCACTGTATTTCCATGATACAGCGGTGTTCCGACTGATTTTCTCGGTAGGTAGTTACTGCATGGTAACGACCGGCGGTAACTAGATGCTGTAGCTTTGTTAATATAGGCCTCAGTGTCCTGTGCATCTGTAAATCCTCTCACTACTCTTTCCTCCTTCAAAAGCTACCATTTCCAAGTTGATGTCTTGTAAGGGTGTCAGACTAACTCACAAAGCTGCTTTTATCTTGTATATTTGTTGTGGGTACCTAAGGAAAACCCCCATTGGGTGTGTTGAACTATAAAAAAATAATTAAGAAGCTGTCTTAACTGTCCAATCTCTCTCTGCCTTCAATCATCCAAGATGACATCAGAATAGTCGAGAGCCATAGGCTTGCTTCCCCTCCTTGACCAACAGATGAGGTCTATGCGTGGGGTAGAAACCCCCATCCATACCTGGTGGAAGCCCCAAAACCTAGGGGAGACACAATTGATATAGAGAAATATCAACATTCACAACGTGTTAAGTAAAATAAATTCAAAATCATTGACCTGGAAATAGCTCAGTCGTTAGAGCATCAGACATATCATCTGAAGGACCAGGGTAACATTCCCTGTTCCGGCCAACAGCGTTCAGGTACCCTAATTGTGGGTGGGACGCTATATAAAAATACGATGCATACATATTGCTATAATTACAACTACTTGACCTGGTCCGGGTCCGGGCGTTGGGCTGCGGGCCTGGGTCTCTGGTGGCAGCGGGTTGGCCACACCCCCTTTCTGGATGCTTTATTTCTTCTGTCTTTCTCTCCCAGACCTCACCCCCTTTCCTCGTGCATCCAATTGAGGGTGGGTAGTGAGCCAGAGGCAATGCACTGATTCTGGCATACAGTTTGAGGCGGACCCTCAGGTGAACCTTCCCTCCTCTTGAGCACATGGCCTGGTGTATATAACATCCGCAGGGTGACTAGTCGGACGTACTCGCAATTTGCTTGTATCACCAGGGTTTCCTTGGTGTCGTGTTTGTTTCCAGCGTAAGCCATTCGTTTGGTTGGCATTCTGCTTGAACTGATTGTCCTGCACTAGGCTTTGTTACTTTATTTCCTTAGGTGATATTTTGTGATTTTGACAAGCTTTGTTTAAAGCATTACAATTGGGCACAGAATGTGATGAGGGAACGCGAGGATGGAGGGTCCAGTGGCAGGAGCACGCCACACTGGAATTACCAAAATGGTCCGCAGGTCTTTCAGCGATGGCCAGAAGATTATAGCCAGACGGCTAGGCGCAGCAGCACGGAAAAAAAAACGGATTCACGAGCAGGCTCTGGAATGGACTAACCACGTTGAGAACGCAAGGAACTGATCCGCTCAAGTTCTTTATATAGTGCCAGTAGGTGGGAAAAAGGCAAGAAGCCCGAATCATAATAAAGAACAGTGACAGACATTCGTAGGAACCAATCGCAACACAGAATGCACAAGACAGACAGGTAGGCAGAGACAGGTCACTTCACAGGATTAGAAATAGCCCCGAAAGGGGGCGTGGCCTAAGAGAGCGCAAGCGGGAGCGTCCGCGTGTAGGACGTGTATGTCTATTATCCGTGGTGACCCTGTGGAGACCCGAAGGGAGAGCAGCAGTCAACCTACCCGCGCCCCCACCACCAGGACCCCGCCTGTCCGCGGAACCAGAACGGGTGTGTCGTTCATGCAGTGGTAATGTGGCAGAATGCGATCGTAACAAGGAAGAGGCAGTAACAACATTATCTGTCTGAGAGCGGGTTCGTGGCCTACCTGGGCTGAGTAATCTGTGCGATGTGGCTGGAGAGTCGGGCAGAGCGGGCACAGGAGAGCACAGGAGAGCAGGTGCGGGACCTAGTTAGGTAGCCCCGTGTGTGTGACAAGGTCGGGGGATCTAGGAGAGCAGGTACAGGGAGGCGAATGCGGGATCTACTCATGTGGCCCCGTGTATCAGAACTTGTCGGAGAAACAAAGACAGCAGGCCCAGGATCAGGAGAAGAGAAAACAGAACCCGCAGCAGCAGTCTGAGAAGCGCTGGCAGTCCCCAGAACCCTAACACAGAAAGGTAATCCACTATAGTCATTAGAGCATCAGACTTGTCATCTGAGAAGACCGGGGCTCAATTCCCTGTTCAGGCCAACACAGCGCCAAGATACTTGTTAGGATCCCGGAACGTGCTTGCAAGTCTCAGGTCCCTATTGTTGCTACCACTTACGATATTACGACCTCTCACCTCATCGCTCCCTCTACGAGTTCACCAGACCCGCACGCTATTACTCCTGTGCCTGTTTCTGATGATCTGGAAATAGACAGTGCACTCGTTCGCTGACCGCCTGTGCTCACCCGCCCTGCTCATGTTCACCTGATACTGGCCCTGCGGACATGCTGCCATCGCTAGCGAGACGCGCTCGCTCTCACTCCCCTGGCGCATTTACTCCTGAACTCGTTCGCATGCGTAGGGCTGTCACCTCACTTCCTTCGGGTCTTCACAGAATTACCTCGAGTACTGTAGACGCGTGTCCGACGCGCGGTAGGTCTCCCACTCGACTGCGCTCACTGAATCCACGCCCCTTTTGGGGACTATTTCCAATACTCAACAGTGACCTGTTCCACCTTCCTGTCAATCTTGTGTGATCTTCGTTCCTATTGGCTCACCTGTCTATCTGTCATTCTCTCTAAGTGTGGATTCATTCTTCTTGTCTTTCTTCCTCCTTCTGGCACTATTTATTGAGCGTGAATGGGTCAGTTCCTTACGTTCTCAATGTGGAAAGTCCGTTCCTGAGCCTGCTCGTGAATCCGTGTTTTTTCCGTGCTGCTGCGCCTAGTCGTCTGGCTGAATCTTCTTGCTGTCGCTGACAAGACCTTTTGGTTGTTCCAGCGTGGCGTGCTTCTGCCACTGGACCCTCCATCCCCGCGTTCCCTCGTCACAATACCTTCGGGTCTTTGGCATTAATAATGCATACATACATACATATATTAGACACTTGGGACTTCCAGACTGCAGCTGAGGGTATGGATCAGAAGGCCTTCACTGAAAAGCTCCTGTCTGAAGCCTTGGTGTTGTGGGAGGGTTATTTCCCTATCAGATTTCAAAAGGGCCACTAGGATCCATTCCAAATGCACAGTCACCCATTAGGAATTGGTGGGAACCACACTAGGAGAACGTGCAACCAGAGATGGTTTTTGAGAGCATTGACTTCCCAGAAAATTATCCTACTGAGACAAACACGATTGTGATATTCCCTGACCAGGGTCCAGTCACCCAGGATTTGGAGACAGGCACTCAGGAGAATAAGAACTGCTTCAACTGGTGTTGAAGTCAAGTATTCAACACTCAGTGAAGTTGGGATTAATCTAGGGGACAAGACCTTCTTCTTTATAGAGGTAGACTCTGTGTAAACCTTCCCGGCTAAGGTTTAAAGACATGGTCAAGACTTGAGGAGTTGGACCAGGACATGAGCCACACTGTCAGTCAGTGGAAGTTATTGGAAACCAAATGGAAATTGTAGGTCTTCTTTTTGTATGCCATGATACTGGAGTGTTCCCAATCTATTTTTTCTGCTCTGTGTTTCATGCATCCCTGTGCACCTCCTTACTCTCTTAATTATTCTGACATCCCATCTTGACCAAAACTTCTAAGGCTACTGTGCCGTATAACTCTCCACTATTATTGCTTTACAGCCTTGAGTGTTCTCCCTCTCCCTACGTTTGTGGTGGAAACAAGATGGGGAAAGCCACAATGGGCGTAATGGAGACTTCCCATTGCCTGCACATTAAGGGGTGATGTAGGTCATGGGAATTCCCCATTCTTTCCTGTCTGTTCAGTGGAATCGGTATTACGGAAACCAGAAATCGCACAGGAATCTGTCACATTTAGACATCCCCAGGGGGTAGCCTAAACATGAGCAGAGTGTCATTTTGGAGTGCAAGGGGACTCATGGGCTCCCGAAAATGCACAGGGGCCCCCAGGGGTCATATGATTCCCCCAAAATGTGATCCCCCCCAACAATGTCCAGGGGGTCCTGGGGGATCATATATGACCCTCCTGTGAAGTGGGAAGGGGGTCCAAGACCCCTTCCCACTTTTGACCCCCTTCCCACTTTTTGTGACCCCTGGAATTACAAGCACAGGGAGCTGGCAAAGTCTGACAGCTCCTTATACTTATAATGGGTGTGCAGGTGGCTTGGAAGTGAAGTCCTTAGACATATGCTTCTATTTACCACTCACATTTAGCCGCCGACTGAACCCACTATGATACGGTGGGTTGTCAGCAGATTTTAGCCACATAGTGGTGGAAAATATAAAGCATCCTACCGGATACCTTTGATGATCTGGGCCATAGTACACCTTTTTGTCTACCTTTTTATTTTGAAGAATAATGAGTGTATCCTTGTGGACCATAATAGCTGTGCCAGCCTTCTTATTGGAAGTTGAAAAGAAAATCTGGAGGAGAAAGTATCTGTCCCTCAGCTTAGTCAGGTCTTTTGTTAGGAGATGTCGTTCTGCAAGAAAAAACTTAAAGCAGCAAAAGCTTCCTTCTACCTCAACTCCCTGCAAACTGTCTGCCTTTTTTGCTTGATTAATGAGATCACAAGCTGGGCATAGGCAGGAGAGGACTGATGGGTCTGATGACACCCCCCTGCCCACCAGTTAGCCCCCTGCCCACACCGCAGTGGGGGGAGGGGTCATGAAGAGGTGACTTGCCACAGCTGTGGGGAACAGAAAGTGACCTCTGCGGTCACTTCTTGCTGTCTGTAGCCTAGCTTGCTCCACCCTTCTGCTTCCACCTGACCCACATTGGATGGGTATGGGGGAGAGGGCATGGTAGTTGAAGGTCACCTTAAACTGTCAAATTGGGCATTACCCAATCTGCCCACCTTGTCGGTCTTCCCCTGGATGTAGGTGTTAAACATTTAATAATGAACTATGAAATGTTAAATAGATTAGCTCAAACACAGAAGCCATTTCACTTATGCCAGGACGTCTTTTTGTTCTCCTGTTACATCACCCTCAAAGCCTATTGGGAACTGTGTATTCATGGGAAGTGTCATCCCTATTCCTTTGCAAAACAGAACAGAGTATATACAACCAACATTTTTCTGAACACTAGCCCCACAACTGCAAATCTCTATAATTATCTGTGGTGGCTTTATAGTCCTTTTTGGCTGGTATACCTCTCAATTGGAACATTAGAGGTTTTTGTCAGACCAAATTCTTTTTTACTCACAGTACTGTGATCAACTGGTTCACCATTCACACCTTCTGGCGGTTCTGAAGTATCATCTGGGCTGATATAACTCATTGGATTTGTAGTTGCAATTGAAGATCCATGCAATTCTTCCTCAGAACTGCGCAAATATAACTCTGTATCTGGAAGGAATGAGGTTCTACTTCTTTTTAAACATGTACTGACTTTTCCCATGTTTTGCTGGGGTAATCTCAAAGTTGTACTTGATCTCCAGTCTTCAGATAAGGTAGTTGTTTCGCTCTCTTGTCACAACAACATTTTTGTTTCTTCTTCTGTTCTTCTGTGACTTTTTCCATAGATTTGTTCATATAAGTCTACCCATCAGTATCTGAGCTGGTAACAGTGATGTCAGGGTTCCTGGTTCCCAACCTGACACGGCCTCTGCTACCACCGCGGAGACGGCTGCTGTGCCTACTTCTTCCATCACTCCCAGCTCTGTTCCCTCTCTTGCGGGTCCGGCTAGCAACACGCGCTCCCGCGCCTCTCAGTCACCGACCCGTCCCTCTACCTCTGGCCAGCTTCTCTGTCCCTCTAGAGCTAAGCGGTCCTCCCGCAGCCTGAGTCCCGCGCGACCCCTGACACGCGCGCGCAGCCAAGAGCAGAGTACTTTCCTTGCGAACACTCAGACGCGCTCTCGCACTTCTCAGTTCCGTAGTCGTCCCGCTACCTCCAGCCTAAGCCCTGCGAGA
>JAWWMD010000049.1:0-13872 GCA_035044885.1 Pseudobranchus striatus | reverse complement strand
TGTGTGTGTGTGTGTGTGTGTGTGTGTGTGTGTGTGTGTGTGTGTGTGTGTGTGTGTGTGTGTGTGTGTGTGTGTGGTGTGTGTGTGTGTGTGTGTGTGTGTGTGTGTGTGTGTGTGTGTGTGTGTGTGTGTGTGTGAGAGAGAGTGCCTGGCCACTGTGTGTTTGAGAGTGCCTGAACTTTGTGTGTGTTTCTATGTGAGAGTGAGTACCCGGACACTGTGTGTTAGAGAAAGTACCTAGACTCTGTGTTGGAGAGTGATTGCATGGACTCTGTGTGTGTGCCCATGGACTGTGTATGTATGTGTGTGACGGACTGGACTCTGTGTGTGACTGAGTGCCTGGAGTGTGTGAGTGAGAGAGAGACACTGACTAGACTGTGATTGCCTGTAGTCTGTGTGTGTGTGCGTGTGACTGACTGACTGAGTGCCTGGAGACTGTGCGTGTGAAACAGAGTGTGCATGCCGCCTGGAATCTGTGTGTGTGTGTGTGTGTGTGTGTGTGTGTGTGTGTGACTATACTGTGTCTTTGTGAGTGCCTGGAGTTTGTGTATGTGACTGAGTGCTAGGACAGAGAGAGAGACAAAATATTCCTGGAGTCTGTATGTGTAAGAGTGAGAGCTTGGACTCTGTGGCTGAGTGCTGGGAGTCTGTGCCTGGACTCAGTGTGTTTGTGAAATTGAGTGCCTGGACAATGTGTGTGTGTGTGTGTGAGTGATTGCCTGATCTATATGCTGGGTCTCTGTGTGGGAGTAGCCGGACTGTGTGTGTGGGTGTGTGTCAGAGAGAGTGATTGCCTGGATTGTGTGTGTTAGAGCTAGAATAAGTGTATGTATGCTGTGTGTGCCTGGAATCTCTGTATGTGTGTGGGTACCTGGATTCTTTGTGTGAGACAGATAGAGACTGCGTGTGTGTGTGTGTGTGTGTGCGCGCGCACGCGCACACAAGAGTGCCTTCTCACAGTGTGAGAGTGAAAGAGAGAGAGAATGCCTGGACTCTGTGTGGCTGTGTCAGACCTGGGACTCTGTGTGTAAGAGAGTGATTGCCTGACTGTTTGTGTATGTGTGTGAAAGAGTGAGATCCTGGACTGCGTGTGAGAGAGAACCTGGACTGTGTGTGTGTGAGTATGAGTGCCTGGACACTGTGAGTGAGTGAGTGCTCACACTGTGTGTGTATAAGTGCCTGACTAATAGTGTGTGTGAGTTCCTAGACTCTGTGTGAGAGTGAGTGTCTGTAATCATTGTGTATCTGACTGAGTTTCTGTACTGTCTGTGTGAGTGCCTGGAATCTGTGTGTGTGTGTGTGTGTGTGTGTGTGTGTGCGTGGAATCTGTGTATATATGTATGCAAGAGCGTGATTGCCTGCACTGTATATGTGAGAGAGACTTTGAGCCTAGATTGTGTGTGTGTTTTTGTTTGTGTGCACGCGTGTGTGTGCGCGCGTGCGCGTGTGTGTGTAAGAGCGAGGGAGAAAGCGAGGGGATGCCTGGACTCTACGTGTGTGCCTGGATTGTGTGTGTGTGTGTGTGTGTGTGAGAGCGAGAGATTGCCTGGACTGTGTGTGAGATTGGCTGAATGGCTGTACAGTATCTGTGTGAGTACCTGGAGTCTGTGTGTGTGTTTGTATGACTGCGTAACTGGACACTGTGTGTGTTAGAAATGGAAAATGCCTGGACTCCATGTGTGTGTGTTTGTGTGTGTGTCTGGAATATGGGTGTGTTATGTCTGCCGGACTGGCGGGGGCAGACCGGTTGCAAGAACACACCAGGGACCAGCAATGGAGCTTGGTTTCAGAAGAATCAGTAAATGGAGTTAGGGCCATAGGCAGAGCCACAGCCAAGAAGATTATACATCTGTGCTACATGTGTGTCAGCCCCTGTGTGAATACAATATGCAAAATATTGTAGCCTGGATATAGCTCAGTGGGTAGAGCGTCCGATTTGCATCTGAGACACCAGGTTTCGATTCCCTGTTCAGGCCAACACAGTGCCTGGATACCCTGAAGGGTGATAAGCTGCGCTTTCAGAAATCTCAGTACATTTAAATTTACATTTACAAATAGACTAACTTGCAACCATGCTAGTCTAAGTGAAAAGGCACCGTGCTGACACGATTACGTACTTCCAAGACGGCAGCCGGATGATTCGTACACATGCGCTTTACAACACAGTGACGTCCACAAGATGGCCGCCTGACTTTAGTTCCATGGACCCCTAATATGGCAGCAAGACACTGCCGCATAATCTGTACTAACCAAGATGGCCACCGCCAGGTAAACGTTACATTCTTTCTAAATACAGCAGACGCGTCATCACGCGCATGTGTATACAAGCTATTTAGGAATCCATCATGGCCATGTCCATCCACCGGCCGTTAGGTCTAGTGAGCCTGATTATGGAGAGCCAATTAGCAATGGGTACTCGTGTTTCCATGATGATTTACAACACAAAACGGCGCACAGTGCGCTGTACGCGCCCAGAAGAGTCAGTATAAAAGAGAGGAACAAGAGGTAGGCAAGTGTCCGTGAATAAGAGCTGGGAGGCTCAAGATGCGTCGGTGGTTTTACCTGAAAAGTATTTGCTGCAGCAAGATTTTTAATACCAGACCTCTGCTCCTCTCCCTGTTCCAATCTGGGATTTCTACACTCCTCAACACCAAAGACTGGGACCCTCCAATTCAGAGGTGAGCTGTGGGTCTTGGCAACACGGGTAACCTCTAAGCATAGATTAGCCCCATCTGTCCTATCCCTCCTGTTTGAGGAAGGCTCAGTTGTATTACCCCTGTGCCCCCACACCCTCAGGTGGAGGCTCCTAAATCTCTCTACCATTTCATCATCTTATAACAGCACACTATCCCCATCTGGCATTCCAACCCAAATAGAGTTCTGTATGTGGCGCCCCTTGCCCATGAACACGGTGACACTCCGATCATAAACTTTTATCCAGTTTGGACCACTCCATTCCCTACAGTAATCAGCAATTTAAGAAGGTAATCCTGTGCCCATTCCTTCGCACTCCTTTAAACAAGACATATCGGACGCCTTGAATTTCCATTGGACTAACTGATCCAGGGCCACCCGCCAACGCCACACACAGTAAGTCCGCAGTCTTGGTCTTTTCCAAAACCTCTGTGATCCTGTATCTATCCCATATAATTTCTTTGTGTTTTCTCCAACAGTCACATCAAGACTTCGGCGAAACAGTTGATATTGGTCACTGTTCTTCCATAAATTTACACTGACAGTGGACTCATCGGACTAAGATTTGGACACATTGATCTTAAGTAAGCTTCACACCACACCACTTCCATTCTTGTAGTGATCCACACATCAGTTCTGGCAAATTACCTCTTTATCCAATCTTTTCATCAGAGACTAGCTACAACAAACAACTCTGCATCACTTCTGTGGGCAGCAATAAGGAGAAGGCTCTCCTGCTATTTTGTACACCTGCCTCCACTTACGAAGTGAGTCACATAGCATTTTTTTCTATCAAAATCCTCTGTGATTCCCTTTCTACTCTGTATCATCAACCCTGTTTTACCTCAGAGGTGATACGCCCGTGCTGAATAAAGTGGATCCATCCACCAGCAACTCCCTGGAAGGAAAGAAAAGACACATTGTTCTTCCATAAGACACCTAAGTCGATTTCCAGAATTTAAGGTATTAGATTCTCCCTCTGTACCCACCTAATTCCCTACCAACACAGCAGACTCTGTTGACTATTCCTTTAGGCTTACGGAAACATCTCCTTTTGTCTTTTCCCCTCACTGGTATACTTGTCGCCTGAACATTGCAATTGGATGGGAGAAATATTCCTATGTCCGTGTGACATAGCATCGCGTTCCAACGGAAGGGTACCGGCAATAGGGTAAGCCCTTACCTAACAACTTACTATACATTTCTCTATTCACTAAACGCGCCTGTTCCATTATTCCCCTAAATTGATTTACTTGACAGATAAGACAGTCTGTAAACAATGCTGTTCCATTAAGTTATAGGCACCTCTCTCTCCCTCACACTCACTCAAGTCCATAGGGCCTGGTTCCATAATAACGAGCTATGGTGTGTGAAGCCAGAGCGTTATTGGAACTCACAGGGAAATTAGGCAGAATTAAGAGTATGCGTTGGTACCTTTTCTGATGTTGAGAAGAGTATTGTCCAGGGGAAGGGGGCATGGCCAACTGTTGTTGCAGCCTCGAACAACGGGGAGTCTAAAACGCACTGAAGCACAGTGCTCACCAGGCGAGCAGGACATTGCTACGAACTGGGCACAATCTTTTCCCTGACAACCCACCAACTGAAGAATGGGAGTCTGGGCTGGGTATCATAAGTAATACAAATGGCAATGAAGAACTGTGAAATTGTGAAAGACAATGACCGGCTAAATAAGCCTTGGAATGTATGTAATCACCTAGGTCATGAGAATATGTGGAAATGTTGTGTGGGAGTTATTCCCGGGTGGGGGTGCCAAGAGTTCCACATCTGTAGAAAACCCAGAGGAGAAGGTATCCCTCATAGTAGTGCAGAAGGGGGAAGCAAGTAGAACGATAGTTGGAACCCAAAAGGGAGAGGGGTGTTCTGGTAAAGATGAAGGAATAAATTATAATGATGTAATAAAGTACAGATGGAGTTAGTGAATTGTGGAAGAATAATATGATGGCCACGGAGGTTTGTATTTAAGAAAAGAGACATTCAGTAAAGGTGTTGAACTGATAAAGGCCTCCTTGTCAAATGTGGATGATGTAAGAGGTGGTTTTCAACCCCTAATTATTCAAACATTTTAGGGGCTACACTACAATGAAAACATGAAACGTAAGATTGATATTTAGAGCAGGGGGTAAAGACATAGTAAAAGCCATAGGATTAACCTGACAATGAATAAGAAATGGACCAATTAAGTGCAGACCCAACTTATCTGAAGGAAGTTGCAAGTCTATATTTTGGGTACTGAGCCAAACCAGATCACTGGGTTGCTAACTGGGTAGAGAGTTGCAACATCTGTCGGCTGGTTTCCTCATTTTCTCCTGAGTAGCAGCCAAGGAGTCCCTCCACGCTTACCATCGGGCAGTATGACCTTGCAACTGGTCATTAGCTGCTGGTACTGGGGTATCCATGGACTAGATGGAAAATAACAGGGATTGTATCCAAAAAGAGCAAAAAAATGGCAATGTACCCAAGGATTCCTGGATGATTAAGTCCACTGTGAATTCTGAAAAAGGTAGTAGCTCCGAGCAGTTATCTTGTTGGGTGTTACAATATGTTCTTAAATATCCCTACGGGACCTGGTTTGCCCACTTGGTTTCACCATTGGTCTGAGGGTGGCAGCCAAAAGAAAAATGCACTGAGGTGCCCAAACCTTTACCAAAAGCCTTCCAGAACTGCACAGTGAACGGAGGTCCATGGTCAGTGGTCACCTCAAGAGGAAGGCTATGCAGCTGAAAAATCTCTTTGGTAAAAATAGAAGCCAAAGACTAGGCAGAGGGAAGCCTCCACATTGGAATATAATGGACAATTCTGGTGAATCTGCCAATCACCAGTAGGATAACAGTGAAACCATGAGATTCAGGAAAGTCCATGGCAATGCTTGAACAAGGAATTGCAGGGGCTAGAGCAGACCCAGTGGTCGAGAATACAATGTCTTGTTCCTGGCACATACCGGACAAGTGGTAACCCACTTTTCGACATCCTGATACAGTTATGGTCACAACAAAATGCTGGGAAACTTGAAACTCAGTTTGTCAGATGCCAGGGGAATGGTTGTCAAAGAAACACGGCGCCAAAGCATAATGTCTTTACGAAGGGCTGGCGGAACATAGAGCCAGCTCTCTGGAACGTGATAATCCTGAGGAATGTGATGTTGAGCCCCTTCAGATTGTCCCAGCAAATGATGTGTTAAGGTAGCAATACTCGTAGCTAGGGGACTGATATAAAATGGCAGCTACCTCGCCATGCTCATTTCAATACCAAGGGTAGACGAGAACCTCAGACTCGCACTTTGTTTCAGTTTGGTGAACAACCCATTATCTCAGATGCTGCAGGACCATGTGGACATGGTGTTGATGTTCTTGAGGCTATTTGGAAAAAAACAGAATGTCATCCAAGTATGCAGCAACATTCTGTCCCAGTAAATCTCAAAATACTTGTATATCATTCATCAAGTGTTGGAAGATGGTGGGGGCTTTACACATGATGAATAAACCGAACAAAAAATAATTCAGTAGACTAGGGCGCAGAATTAGAGGTCACGGACGCTGCTCTTACCAAATTTGGGATCCACACCCAAATAGCACAGGGCTTAACAATAAATAACAAAGGGGGGGGGGGTAAGGCGCTGTACCTATTAACAAATAATCATACCACAATACAATAAAGATTATAAACAGAAACAAAAGCAATCCTACCTTTACACGTGGGTTAGGATAGTACAACTGAAAGCAAACAACAAAAAAACATTAAAATAAATGCCTTTAAGGAGCCAAATTAATCATAATAAAACCAAAAAATAATCAATAAAATCAGAGATATAATAAAATCCTTAAATACCTTTATTAATAGGATAGTATGCGATGTATGCCCCGATCTAGGCTCCCATCGTTTTCTTAAAAGAATTTTTAATAATCTGTGGTGAGGATCAACAGTTAGTGAACGTAATAATCTCAACCAATAACAAAGAGAAGAGTACGTATAACAAATCTCACCTTTGTTAAAATCATAACGCTATCTGCAGTCAAATTGACCATAAAAACCGCCCAGATTGCTTCCTATATATAGGAAAACCAATATAGAATTAACTCATAAAAAAGGCTCAATTAGCCAAACAGGAGAGCGAATAAATCTAACCTAACTCACCAAAGACCAAAGGGAAGCATGAGGGGGTTGACAATTGTCCAAATCCTCCAAAAAACAGGAAACCCCTACCAGACTGAAGGCATGCAAACCGTGAGAGTGCTCAGGTGAAGAAGGTGCAGATAAGTGCTGCAGCACGACGCTTATAACTCCGACGCGTTTCACCCAGAAACAACTGGGTTTCATCAGGGAGAAGCTCACCACCATCTTCTCTCTTCTTATATAGCACTACTGGTTAACCAATAATCACCTTCAATCTGCCAAATTTTCGTAATATGCAAATGAGGCTCTTCACAGCAACACATTGAGAAGTCCCGTTTGCCATCTTGAAATAGTCACTTTCTGCTCATAGTCCTTCTTTGATTTCTAGTCCGGGCATCCTTTAGTAACTCTTAAACCTCAAACATTAATCCTTTCTATTTTCGTCTATCCCATCCATGTCTGCGCATAATTATGCTTATTGGCCAGGACATTGGAGACTAACATTATTCAATATTTTCGTAATACAGCAGTTCATTATTTCATCCCGTTCACCGTCTTACGAGTAGTTAATTTTGTATCGTAGTCTTTCTTTGATTTCTGACATGGGCATCCATAGTGATTCTCCTAAGAGTTGGACGTTGTTCCTTTCATTGTGTTTATCCACCAGATCCGCACAACCACATCCGCTACATACAAACGTGAATGCGCCCTGACCACACCGAGTACCCCGAAACAAATTGACACAGCCCCCCCTCTATATTTTACATATCCCCCCTCCCCCCCACCCCACCCTTTTTACTCTACCCAACCCAAACTAGCCCACGTTATCGGACACAGCCCAAAAGTGCCAGGAAGACGCGACCCCACAGGTGCTGACCCTGCATTACCCAAGGGTCGCCGCCAGTGACGTGGGACCAAAGGGCACCGGGCGGACGTCTGCTCCAACGATCAACCACTCGGATGGACCCAAAAAGTAACCACACGGAAATCCTCCTACTCCCACCTATCCCCAATGACCGTGACCAGCGACCAACACACAGGCCCATCACACAACAAACAACAAAGGGAGGGCACAACATCCCCTCCAACCCAAATCGGCCCCCGATAGCACACACATCAAACAAACACCACACCAATCCATAGACTGCCAAAAACTACCTCGCGCTATCAGATTATCCCTCCCTTTTTTTTTTTTCTTTCTTCACCCCTGCCCCCCAACCACCATTACCAGCGTGACAGGCCCATGTGTCACCCACCGCACCATCACACCAGCTCCAAAAGGCCACCAGGCCCCCATATAGAACCTCCCAGGGCCATCCAGGCAACCCACCACCAAAGGACCGACGTCCACCTTACGCCCCCAGGCCCAACGACATCGACATCTCCCCCCGACAACGCATAGACAGCCACCCACGAAGTCCCACCATCCAAGCCCCTCTATCACACACCCAATGGGTCCACCCACTTCAGGCCCAGCCAAAATGTCTCCCGCCCACTAGACCTGAGACACCCCCAACAACCAGTGCACACCCACATATTCTCACTACATGAATCTTTTCCTTCCTCAACTTCTAGTAGTTTGATCATTGAATCAGAAAAGCCGGATTGAAGTCCACATTTAAACCTCTTCTGTTGGTAGTGTTAAACCTTAACATCCAAAACATCTCTTTTTCAAGTAACTTTGCAGGATTTGTGGTGTTGACTTTTTCCAAAACACAAAATTTCGTTCCTCTTGGATTATTATTATGTGACTCAGCATAGTGTTTGGATAAATAATGACCAGTAAATCCTTTCTTGATATTGTACATATGTTCCCTCATTCTAGTTTTTAACTGTCTTGATGTTTGTCCAACGTAGTATTTCAGACAGGGGCATATGATACAATACACAACTCCTTTAGTAAAACAGGTATTGACACCTCTCAAGGTTACAATTTCATCACTTTCAGGGTTCTTGATGCTAGTGACCTTTGCTCTAGAGATCTTCGATTCTTTACAGCCTTTACACACCCCACATGGATAGAAACCATCTTTTTGTCCAAAAGGGAGGATCTTCTTGGTCACCACCTGTGAGCTATCTAACTTGCTCCTGATAAGATGATTTTTCAAATTTGGTGCACTCCTATAAGTGATCCTTGGTCTTTCAGGTACTATTGACCTTAGAATATTGTCATTCAACAGAATGTACCAATTTTTTTCAAAGATTTTTCTTAACTCGCCATATTCCTGGCAATAATCGAAGATGATTGGTAAATTTCTCTCTTCCTTCTCTGTCTTCTTCTTATTGGGATGTAGCGTTGGGGGCTGATGGTAAACCGACCTCTGAAGA
The DNA here is from genome assembly GCA_035044885.1 of Pseudobranchus striatus. Lineage (NCBI taxonomy): Eukaryota > Metazoa > Chordata > Amphibia > Caudata > Sirenidae > Pseudobranchus > Pseudobranchus striatus. Next base: position 4,719 of record JAWWMD010000049.1, on the reverse strand, counting down.
ATCACTAACTTCTCATTATTGTAACCCTTTTCTACGAACCTTTTAATTAGATTTGTACTCTGATCGAGAAAATCTTCCTTATTTGTACAGTTCTTTTTGATACGTAGTAGTTGACTTTGTGGAACATTATCTAGCCAGGGTCTGAAATGGCAACTGTCCATTGGGATATATGTGTTGTGATCAACATTTTTAAATGCAGTCTTGCTTCCTAATGAGTCACCGATTTTGTAAATTTCCAAATCAAGGAAAGTAATGGACTTGCGACTACATACAGGGGTAAATACCAGATTGTAATCATTTTTGTTCATATCTTCCCAAAAAAGGTTGAGGTTATCCTCACTGTCATTCCATAATAGAAAGATATCATCGATATATCTGAGATATAAAAGTATGGATTTCGACCATTTGCTGTTAGTCCAAATGAAAGTATCTTCCCAGTCGGCAACATAAAGGTTTGCGAAACTTGGGGCAAACCTAGTGCCCATAGCTGTTCCTAATTCTTGAATATAGTACTCATTACCAAACCGAAAATAATTCCTTTTAAGAATGAACCGGATTAGACTGAGAAGAAAATATTTTTGTTCGAGATTATATTCATTGGCCTTTTCAATCATTCTACCAGTCGTCGTTATGCCTTTCTCGTGATCTATCACCGAATAGAGGGAAGTAATGTCAGCCGTAACCATTAGAGTGTCCTTAGGGAAATTTTTGTCTTTCAAAATTCTTAACAGAGTGTGACTGTCCTTAAGGTGGCTCGTGTTCTTCAACACCACCGGTTGGAGGAGCAAGTCTATATAATGACTCAAATTCGCTGTTAAGGAATTAGTACCTGAAATTATAGGTCTTCCAGGCGGGTTATCCAATGTCTTATGAATCTTAGGATTGAAGTAGATCATTGGGGTATCAAAATTGTTGTTGATATATTCGCTCTCATTTTTAGTTAAAGTCCCCTTTGTAACTCCTATCTTGACTAAATCCTTCAATTCTGAGAAATATTTTTTCCCCGGATCTTCCTCTATACGTTTGTAGGTTAGGCCATCATCCAGCTGGCGATGTGCTTCCTTTAAATAATCCGTATAGTTCATGATGACTATGCCACCGCCCTTGTCCGCAGTCTTTATTACTATCGTTTTGTTATTTTTGAGCTTATTAATCGCTGCTCTTTGTCTTTTGCTTATATTAACTTTTTTGGACTTCTTTATTTTCCTAATTGATTCAGAAATATTACTGGCGAATCTCTCTATATTACCCTTACGATATTGAATTGGGTAAAAAGTAGACTTCTTTTTAAGTCCTGTATGGATAAACGGGTCAGTGGCTATATTTGGATAGTTGTCATTTGGTTTTGTCTCTAAAAAATATTGTTTTAGACATAACCTCCTTACAAATTGCTCCAGATCTACCAGACTTTTGATGATATTAATGTTTGCTGTAGGGGCGAACTTGATGCCTTTCGCCAATATTTGGACTTCATCATTAGAGAGTTTATAATCTGAGATGTTGAATATACCATTATTACTACTTATTGCCTTCTTTTTCCTTTTGCCCCTCTTCCCTCTATGTGGCTTCCTCTTGTTCTTCTCGTAGGTTTTGCATATTCTTTTTGTGTTTGTTGTTTCCTTTCTTTCGAGGGTGGCTCTTTCGCGGGACATTGTTTTAATAAAAAAGGAGAATTTTGGGTATATTCTTTTGATAAAGTATTATTCTCACTAATGACTTCGTCTACTATATTCAGAAGTGTCTTAGCTTTATCAACTGCACGGCATGTGGGACTGTACTCATCTAATGGTTCATTAATGGCCAAATCTTCCCATTCGTCCTGCCCCCCACATGTTTCAATTACATTATCTTGGTTCTCCATCTCGTCTGCCCATTCTTCCTCCATAGCATCTACGGCGTCTGTATATTCCACTTCACCTCTATTAAGGGGTAATTTATGTTGTACCAAATCAGCATTCCTGCGGGAATTTGTGGATGTCTGCATCTGATAATTCAGTAGGTTCTCATTACTCTTCTGGAACACTCTTCTCCAGTTATCACTGCAGTTATCTGTATAGGTTTCAAATACAGGATCACGTTGAGGTTTATTGGCGGGTATCCAAGTCCTATTAGCCTGTCTATTCGGTATATGTTCCGAATTGTCATTAGTAGGTTGTCCATTGCCTTTGGATTTCCATGCATTGGATTGATTATATCTGCTTGTATTTTGGAGACCATGTCCGCCTTTCATTTCTTCTTCTTTCTTAGTAGCATTTTCTCTAAAATTAAATATATTACCCCTCTGGTAATCCATCTGATCTCTCTGGTATTTTTGTTTTTTATTTTTTGTGATCTCATTCTCCAACTGGTCCAAACCTCGTGATATTGGGGTTGCTAGATCTTTCAATTCTTTCTTATTCTCATGGGGTGTTAAATTTTTCCTTATCTTTATAACTTCATCATTAATCTCTTCAAATCTTTCTTCATGGAACCTAATGATGGTGCGTATCAGACCATTACAACATTTTTCTAACACATTATTCCATTCTTGATTATATTTTGACCCTATACCAAAGATCGTTGGGGGTTTGTAAATTCGCAAACCCCTCGGTGTAAGTTTTTTCCTTAAGTATAATCTAAGGGTACGAATCTCCCAGATGGTCTTAATTCTGGATTTTTTTTTTTTTTTTTTTTTAAATTTTTATTGGTTATCAAAACAAAGGCAAAGCACATTTAACCAATTCACATTGCAATGTACCATTACATTCTCTTCTTCGTTTGCCATATGCACAATTCTTAATCTGCTTAATAAACTCGGTAGGTAGCCCAGCCTCCTATTGTTACTTCACAATAGAGGCATACACCGTCTCAAACCAGACATGGGGCGGGTCGAGCCTTCACATACTTCCCGCTCTCATTCCCATCCCTCCGTACCACCCCCCCACCCGATCGCCCACCTCATTCTCCACTCAACGATTTCTCCTGGGTGAGGGGTCGGCTGGGCCCCCCCCATGTCCTTTTCCCTACCGAGATTCCCCAAACAGATGCTTCAAACCACAAGAACTTATTGATCTAAGCTCTTAACCTCTTATAGAAAATTAAAATTACAAAAAGAAATAAAGAAAATCAACTAGCACATCTATATATCTTTGTTATACCAGTTTACGGGAAACCACCGGGGAACAGAAGTCGAGAAAGAACAGAAAAGAGAAGAAAAGTGAAGAAAAGAGAAGAGAAGAACATTAGGATGGAGAGAAGGCTTCGCCCACCTTAGATGGATCTCTAGGTACCACTCCCCGCAAGCCGGGGTGGTCTCTCGCACCATTCGGGGGGCCCACCGCACAAGTCATCTCCCGCTCCAGCCCCACTCCCGCCAGCTCCAAGTAGCAAGAGTCGATTTTCAATAGTAAAACGCTGTTGGCCTTGGAGGGGGCCCCGCCTCCGGAACCTCCTCCCTCACATAAGAGACAAACGGGGACCATATCCCATAGAAGTCCGTCATCTTGTCCTTCAGCCCATAAGTTATTTTGTCCATCGCGTAAATACCCCAAAGCCTCCCCAACCATTGCGCCAACGATGGTGGAGCGCCCCTCTTCCATCTCTGAGCTATCAGCATCCTAGCAGCCAAAAAGGCCCTCTGAGCCATCCGCCACCCCAGGGAAGACCCCGGGAGCTGCTTCAAAATCGGTTCTCCCAAGAGGGCCATCCTCGGAGAGAGGGGGAGCTCCACCCCCACCATCTTGGAAACCGCTACAAAAACTTTCCTCCAAAACGTGCGTAATCGCAAGCAGTTCCACCAAACGTGGAGGGAGGTGCCTTTAACCCTACACCCCCTCCAGCAAAGAGGGGAGTATCCCGGGATGGCGTGAGCTAGCTTTGCCGGGGTAAGGTACCATCTATACAACGTCTTGTAGGCCTGCTCGTGCAGCGCCGCGCTCACCGTTGTGGTCGCCGCACTCCTCCAAGCCCGATCCCATCGGATCGTATCCACCTCTCGACCCAGCTCCGTGGCCCACGCTCGCTGGTAAGATTGTACAGGGGAAGAAGGGGTCTGGAGCATGGTGTACAACACTGAAATTAACCCTTTAGAAGTTTCTGAAGTCACGATAAGTTCCTCGAATCTCGTAGGTGCTCGAGTCGCCCCCGCTTTAATCAGGGGTGTTTCCACCCAATCCCTGAGCTGCATGTACTGCAGTGCCGTAGTAGCCCCCTGCCCTACCGCCTTTTGACAGGCCTCTTGAGAAATTATCTTCCCCTTCTCATATAAATCCCCAATGATTAAGCACCTTTCTCTTCTCCAGGGTCGGAAAGCGTCCCCTCTCTGGGCCGGGGGGAAGAGCGGGTTGTCATGCACCGGGAGGAGCGGCGAGGGGAAGGGAGAAAGTCTATCTCTTACTCCACGTCCCTCCCAGATTTGGAATAAGACTCGCACCACCGGATTGGCCATAATTGTTATCGGACGTGCTGATCTGGGCAGCATGAGAGCAGCCCACAGCAATATTTCTGAGAGGTCCTGCTCAAGAAGCACCCAAGGCTTAGTGATAGGGTCCCAGAACCATTCCCATAGCAGCTTAAGTTGGGCCGCTCTAAAATAGTTCCGCACATTAGGGAGGCCCTACCCCCCCTTCTCTTTCTGCAACTGCAACGTCTTTCCGGCCACCCGAGGACGTCTTCCCGCCCAGACGAATTGAGAGAAAGCCTCCTGTAGCCCTCTCAACACCTCATCCGGGACAATTACCG
>JAWWMD010000048.1:0-13885 GCA_035044885.1 Pseudobranchus striatus | reverse complement strand
GAAGTTCAGTCATCAGCTATGCGTCCCATGTCTGGTGAATCATTCCAATATGTAAAACCATGACAATCATGAAACACCCCACATTTAATGTCTTATTCAATTCGTACAGACCGAACGGTAATATAACGCATTCACAGTCAGATCGAATACAAATTAAATTAACAGTACCAACTATTGTTGTTAAATAAGTGACAGAATTCACGGAGCTCAATACACTATTCCGTAGCGGTCGCAGGCGTGGTTTCGCTGTAAGTAATCATATAATATCTTGTAAAAATCTGCGATAGTCCTACTCCTATGTCTATGGCCCCTTTATGCTCACCGGTTAGAACCTGACACACGGGGGGGCTTATATGAAGGTTCATTAACCAGCCAAACGTTCTACATGGGTAGCCCATCCTCTGCATAAGCATAGCAGTCATGCCACAAACCAAATAAAACATTTGATCCAATCTATGCACGACCAACAATAGTATAAAACATTAAAGGTAATTTGAATACATGTTAAAAAACAATGTTTGACTTTATACTCTTCGCTTGACCACACCAGTATCACTAAATAACATACCATACATCTATGTCTACATTCGTGTCCCATCAGGAACAACTGACATGTATTGAAGGTCAGTAGTCCTATTTCTGTTTTTTCGTCTACATATAATGGCTCTTAATCCCCAGCAATATTGTCTGCCATTAAACTCAACCCTAATTAATACACGGCAGCGGGGTACATCCCTCACATTAACCATATCTGCCATCATAAGGGAAGACACCCATGCGTCCATCAAGGCAACCTATGCCACCATGTGTACTCACACTATGTAGGCACCAGATCCCTATTAAAAAAGAAAAGAAAGAAAGAAAGATGGAAAAAAAGAGGTGGTGTGTATTGAGGGACCAGGGAACTTCCAATGTATCAGTGCTTAACTACCCATATCTTCTTGCTATATTATAGTAGCAATTATTATACAAAGTTTATATAACTATCTACGTTGGCACGACTGCAACCATCATTTCTTAGCCTGACCATAATAAGAACCCGGTCATTCATGTATTAATGACATCGAACAAACATCACTTAACCTAGTCCAATCTATACAAAATCAAGCCATGTAACCCTAAACGGGATAGTATATACGTCACATAGCGATTAATACAAAATGAAACAAAATAAAATAAAATAACACCATGTGGCCATAGGGGGCCATCTCTGATTTGGAGTTTTTTGTAGTGTGAGTGTTGTTTTGTGTTTGCGCTCTTTCTCTCTTTCTTTTTCGGGGGAGAGAAGATTACTCTGAGGAGGGGTTCCCACACAATTCAGCACTTTTCCGCAGACACAGCAAGCCCCCGTACACGACAGGGCACCAGGGGTCACTCCCCACTCAGTACGCAGCCCAGGTCCTCCCCATCTAGATCCGAGTCTTTCTGTAGTTAGGAAAAGAGGTTTCTTTGAGCCCCCGTCACAGGGCCCAATTTCATGGCGTCTCTGGGTGAGTGGGATTTATCCCATGCTTCCACCGGAGGCATAGCACCGGTAATCTCCTTAACCGCTTGATGGCGCGCTGGCAAACTCTCTCTTTGGACTGCACTCTGGCGCTTTCATGGAACCAGTCAGTAAATCGTTGCACACGCTCCCAACTGTCCACCAAGACCGCCTTAGCGAAGGAGAAGCACTTCTAGAGGTCCATGAGGCTGGCGAGGGTTTCCCTCTGGGTACAGCGGTGTCCATGGCTTGCGGGGGAGATCTAAGAGCAGGTGGCGGCGGTCGGTCTGGACGCTTGGCGGGGACATCTCTCAAAAACACTTTGAGGCCCGTCAGAGACGTAAAGTCCCATGTGTGCCCGTCTCGCTGCACTCTCATCCGCACTGGGGCAAGAAGGCCGTATTGAAATCCATGGTCATGCAGCTTCGGGCGTAGGGCTAAAAACTGCCGCCGTAGGTCCTGCGTTTGTTGCGAAAAATCTGGAGCAAAACTAACTCGGGTTCCCGCACTGGTGTCCGTAAAGTCTCTCCGTCTGGATATTTGCAGTATTTGAATGACATGCGCCTTGCGTTCCAGAGTTAAATAGGTAATTGGCCTGGTGTCAGCAGCGGACTGTGATCGAAGGCGGACCTGGCACTCCTCTTCCACTCAAAGTGGCGGCACAAAGGTGACGTCTAACATAGCTGGTGAAATTTCTTCAAGAAAAGCCTCTAGATTATTTGAATCTTTGGCTATGAACAGACCGAAAATACGGAGGGAGCGGCTTTTCAGTTGGTCTTCCAGCTGCTGCAGCTGGCGCTCTCTGGCCTCATCCTTGTTACACAGATCCCTAGCCGCACCCAGACCATCCTACAGGAAACTCACCCGGTCCTCCACCTCGGACATCCGTGCCTCTAGTGTTGAGAATTTAGAGGATAGGTCCGCTACATCTTGGGCCACCTTATCCAATGCCACGTACATACGATCAAATTGAGCGACGATTTGTTGTTGTGGGGCATGAAACATCACTGCTGCTGAAGGTTCTTCCAGTAGTCCTGTCTCCACCCCTTTCACTAAAGATGTCTGCCGCCTGCGAGATTTGGGCTCCTTGGATGCCATCATGGAAATGGTCCCCGCAGTTCACCTTCCCTATATCGTATTGTGTATGGGGGATGAGTCAGTCGCAATAGGGGCATGCCAAAGGGGTACCCTGAAAGCCTGTCCTGGTCACTCTGCACCAAACTCACCGCGGTGACCCTGGCCAAACGAGTTCTCCCTCCAGTGGTTCAAAAGTCACTTCCAGAAGGGAAGATTCGGTCAGTCTTCCGGTTCGGATGCCCCTGGTCCGGACGCGCTCCGCACACCACACCGCCACACACCACAAGTTTGCCTCGGCCAATCCGATGGAGCCACAAGGTTCAGGGTCTCCCTCCGTGCCGACGCAAGGTAGATGTAAAATTATCCCCCCCACCGTGGGTACGTTGAGGGGGGTATTATCGCCACCAGTAGTCCTCACCCCCTGATGTCTCCTAAGCTCCGGGGGTCCGGGCCGTGATCACTCGTTCAGGCCCGTTTTCAACCAGAAGGTATTTGTGTCGGCAAAATACAATGGTGCAACTTGGGAGGTCATTGCATGGCCTATTGCCCAGCGCTAACCATGGTAGATCTCTGATGATGTTGTGTCACACGGTGAGGGCTAGGTGTGGTCAAAGTAGCATGTCCGCAGTTCCTCTCTGACAGCACCCATAAAGGTCTGTTTTGTGGGGGGGGGGCTGCGGCAGGTTGTGCCAAAAAGATTGCACCGTCACCACCTGTGCCCCCAGTCTCCCCTGTGTCGCCTATACTGGGCTGATGTAGCTGCGCCACGAAATGGAGACAGGAGGGGCGCGATCCAAGAAGTCCCCCGATTCTGTGCCCCTGGCCCTCCTCCGTCACTTTACTTGGTGCCCTTCTCCTGGCCAAATCCGGGGAGGAACGCTGAAAAAAGTTTGCTGGTGTGGCGCAGCACCCGCACTCCAGCGCGGTCCACGCCGTGTGCTCTGTGTCACCGCACTGCAGGACGGAGACCGGGGACGGGAGTAGCGAGGTCCACGCAGCTCTTCCCCCGTGTGGAGCACCCAGGCCACGTCCAGCAATGCCGCCAATGGGGAACTGTTCCCCAGGGATTCGGGCGACTGCGCTGGCCTTCCAGGTCGGTGAATGGGGCTAAGACAGCTTGGGCATCCTGAGGGGAGCGAGAGGTCGGTGGAGCTCAGGGATGAGCGGCCATCGTGCTTGCTCTCCAGCCCACGCCTCTCACCCCTTTACTTTTAAGCTTCCCTTCGAAGTGGATGAATAACTGTGAGTCTATTCGAAAAGGAGCAGTTCTTGCAATATAAAAATCCAGTGCTCGACAAGGGTCTAGTCGATGCAGTTTCTCCTCCTCTTCGGAAGGATGAGGAGGGCGGTAAAAACGTGGGAGTACTACCTCTTGTGACAAGTGAAAATCTGAAACACATATGGGTAAAAAACTAGGCGAGTGCAAAGTACTGCCTTTTCCTTCAGGGATTTTAGATAAGGGAAATCTGTCAACAAGGCCTGGAGCTCTCCTATCCTTCTGGCTGAAGTGAGGGTAACCAAAAAGGCTGTTTTAATGGAGAGGTGTAGCAAGGAGGCAGAGTGAAGAGACTCAAAAGGAGGGCCTATTAGAAACCTTAAAACTAAGTTTAAATCCCATGCCCTGTTGGGGACAGGATTAGGGGGAAAAGACAGATTAATGTCCCTGAGGAACTGCTGGATCAGAGGGGATTTGAATAAAGAGGGTTGCTCAGTGGATGTGGACATGAGGGAAATGGCTGCAATGTACCCTCTTAAGGTAGAAAGGGAAAGACCCTGCCTTGCAAGATGGAGGAAGTCAACGGAAGAGGGCAATGTAATGGAGCGATGGCCTTCGAGGAACACCAGGACTCTAACGCTCTCCAATGGTAGTCATATGCAGCTCGAGTCTGAGGCTTCCGGGCCACAAGGAGAATATCCAGATCATCATCAGACAGGTTCTTATTCATAAATCTTTTAGAGTCAGGAGCCAGGCATGCAGATTGAGTGTATGCGGGTCTGGATGTTGAAGGGAGCCCTGAAAATGTGTCAACAGTAAGTCGTGGACTGGAAGACGAATGGACGGGGATCTCAACAGGTGTCGTAGAATAGGTAACCAAGGTTGTCGAGGCTAATTGTGCACTATTAATATGAATTGACCGTCCAATCGTCTGGCCCTGAGTAGAACTAGCCTCATCAAAGGAAGTGGAGGAAAGGCATAGAGGAGACCCCCCCTCACACCCCTGACAGCTGATGCTGAAAGCGTTCCCCAGGGGCAGCATCTCGGACACTTTGTGTTCATTCTGGTAGCAAAGAGATCGATTGATGGAGATCCCCATCGATCAAACACTGATTGCAGTGTGTGGAAATCGATTTCCCACTCATGAGGTGCATGTGTTAATCTGCTCAGTGCGTCCACACCTAAGTTTAGGGAAACCTGGTATGTGAATCGCTGACAGGTGGATGTTTCTGGGAATCACCCAACACCAGATCTCGATTGCGAGCTGGCACAGTGGGAGAGACCCCGCCCCCCCTGTTTGTTCAGATAAGCCATTGTGGTGGTGTGGTGGTGTTATCTGTTTGAATTAAGATAGCTTGAGAGAGGAGAAAGGGTTCGAATGCTTGAAAGCCCAGGAATAAAGCATGCAACTCTAGGGGATTTATGTGAAGCCCTAACATGTTGGAGGGCCAAAGACCCGCATCTTTTTGGGAGTCCAGAACCACCTCCCACCCTGAGGTCGAAGCGTCTGTGGTCATTACCTTTGACATCGGAGGAGGAAAACAAGTAAGGCCGGGAGTGAATGTAGACTCCTATGTCCACCAGGAGAGCTGCTTCGGGAGGTCTGGAGGCACACGTACCAGAACATTGAGGTGGTGATAGCCCTGGATCCAAGAGGAGCATAGAGCCCATTGAAGAGGACGCATGTGCAACCTGGCATGGGGGAGATCACATGCACGCAAGATGCCATGAGACCGAACAGACGAAGATAGAGCCTTGCTGGCAGAATAGCTTCAGGCAAGAATTGGCTGATGGTCTGTAGAAAGGACAATCACCTCGATGGAAGAGGGAAAGTCTTCAACAGGATTGAGTCCCATAGAATTCCGAAGAAAATAATTTGTTGGGATGGAACATGGTTTGATTTGAGTTGATTTACTCGTAGACCATGCGTCGAAAACTGGAGCATGGTTTGACAAAGGTGGTACGGTAGAGTAGAGGCTGAGTCCGCTATTTGAATCCAGTCATCTAGGTAAGGATAAAGACAAATGTCCTTGAGCCTTAAGTGGGCCACCACAACCGACATTATCTTTGTGAAAACCCTCCGGGCTGTGGAGAGGCCAAAGGGTAGCACTCAAAACAGGTAATGATTGTTCTCGAAATGGAAATGAAGAAAATGCCAATGAGGTTCTAAATGTGGATATGGTAATACGCATCCTTGAGGTCGATGGAGACCATCCAGTCTCCCTTTTCCAAAGCTGAAGTTATGTCCGCCACTGTGACCATCTTGAACTTTTCATTTTGGAGGAAACAATTGCATTGAATTAGGTTGAGACTGGTTCTTGGATCTTTTGAGTCTTTCTTCGAAATTGTGAACAAATGGGAATAGAATCCTTGACCTTCCTCCAGGAATTAATTTGGTCGTTAACCTGTCAAGGAGAGACAATATTTCTCGACAAATTGCCTCTCTTTGGGAGCCTGGGAAAGCATGAGAGGAAGGAGGATTGAAGGGTGGTCGACTGATGAATACCAGCTTGTAACTGTGTGTAATAATCTGGATAGCCCAAGGATCACTTGTGAGAAGTTGCCAGGCTGGCAGAAAAGCTCAAAGATTTATTGGCCACTCAGAGTCATGCCAATTTTGAGGTTGTAGGATGCAATTTGGGGAAACCAGGTTGTCCTCTGAGAGTCGAGCTTCCCCGTCCTCGAAAGTGGTGTCCTCTCAAAGGATAACCTCTTGACTGAGGGCATAAAGGCAGCAGAGGACGAGGGAAGGATGATGGCTGCTGTGGAGGATGAGGTAGATTGGATAGTGAACCCAAGCTCTTCTCCGTCAATTTTGATTGGTTCAGTCGTTCTAATGAGTCGTCTGTCTTTTCGCCGAAAAGGTGAGTCCCATCAGAAGGCAAGCCAATAAGATGGTTCTCCACATCCGAAGAGAAAGTCGAAACTCTTAGTCAGCTGTGTCGTCATAGAGTCGTCGCCATTGATCTAGAGACAGAGTAGACAGAATCCAAAGTAGTTGCCAACATTTCCCTAGAAAGAGTTCTGCCTTCGGTGAGCAAAGCTTGAAGACGATCAGAGATCGAGATATTCGATGCTCAGTTCCTCCATGACCTCGCACCATAAGGAATGGTTATATCTGGAGAAGTAGGTGGCAGTATTACGAGATTTGAAGGTGGCAGCCGATCTTGCATATATGTTCTTGCCCCAGTTGTCAAGTCTCTTCTATTCCCTATCTGGTGGGAGATTAGGGAACGTGGGTTTTCCCCTCGCTGCACCATGAGTAGCCTGGGGGACGAGGAAATCAGACTTCGGGTTTCCCTTATGTAGAAAGGATCCGCCCGAAGAGTGTCGATACTTTCTCGACGTCCTCTTGTTAATAGAGCTTGTAGAAGCTGGGTTCAACCAGATCTCTTTCATCTGTCAATCCAGGGCCCTTCCAGTGGGAATGGAGGTAAGGAGAATTGGATCTCTAGGATGTATGATATCCGTTAATTCATCCGAGGGAGTCGAGGCCTACGAAGGCAGCTGGCGCTTGAGAGTGGAAGCCAGTCTGCGTAGAAGGAGCATATGTTTGGCATTGTCCTCCGAAGGCAATGTAGATGTGGAAGGTTCTATCCTTCTCAGCGGAGGTATGGGCTCCGCTAGCGTCCCCGAGATCTGGATCATCTGGGGTGGGGTCAGGTTGGCCTGCTGGAACCTCCCAGTCCTCATATTGTCCTAGGGGATATTCTTCAACCACTTTGAGGTCGTCCTTGATTGTGATAGGAGTCGAAGGTGTTGGAAAGGAGGGATGAGCTACTGTCGCTGCCAATATTGGACGAGCGGGCAAAGCTGGCGACAAAGACATTGAGGGCTTGGAGGCAGGCATCGATGCTTTGTTGGTCAACATGGTGGAGTAATCGAATTTGAGAGACTCTGATGGGGCGAGAGCAAGAGGAGCCGAGATGGGTTGGAAGGCCACACGTCTTTGGGTACATCCTCAACCCTTGACAATTCTGGGTTTTCAGCCACAGGAGATTGCAGGGATATTAGGTATTTGACATTGTCAAGAACATCTCCCTTGAAGGAGGCCAGCCATTTTCGAAGAAAAGAAAGATCCATGTTGACCTGACACGATTCATCCAGCTTCTTCTTCCTATTGTGTTTGTGACAGAGTGAGAACTTCCTCTTAAGGGAACCCGACGGGGAAGCCTTCGAAGATGATGACCGGATAGGGTCCAGAGTAAACAAAGGAAGCTCCTCAGAAGCCATAGTCACTGGAGCTGAAGGAGACGAAGGAAGGGACGTCTGTTGACTGGCGGGGCGGCCCTTCTGAAGATGCTTGCTTTGTTCCGGGTGAGTTTTCTCTGAAAACCCCTTGCAGGAGGTGCAGGTATCCATCGCGTGGTGTGCGCCAAGACAAAAGCGACAGTCCGTGTGAGGGTCCATAATGGACATCTTCCCGTTGCAGGTTTTACATCATTTGAAGCCCATGGAAGGAGACGGGAGTGATGCAGGAGAAGACATATTTGATGAATTTTAGAAGTCACAGTAGTTCTACCGGCCCCAAGCGTGAGCTGCAGAAATGAGAGGAAGGAGCTTGGCCTCGGAGGTTCTTATAGTGCACAGGGAGGTCAACAGGAAATGATCTTCGAGCACATTAGACTACCTGATTGCATTGGTCGATGGGTGTGTCCTGTGCCCTGGGCAACCTGGTTTCTACCCAAGGGAAGGGGGGAGCTCCTCGAGGACTTTTCTATCCAGCACAATATTACCGTCTCTATGGTTTTAAAATTAGCCGGTCCCGACGATAGGCGCCGGAAAAAATGCAATAGTAATGACTCTGCTGCTGCCTCAATAAAAGAACGGAGAGGATTCCACAACTAGTGGGATAGCTGGGGTATTCTGTCAAAGAATGACTCCGCAGGCAAGGTAATTGAGGTGAAGGATAAGTTACTCAGCTGTGGTAATGATTTTTCACCTTGATCATCACTTTAACTGCAGTGTACAAGCATACAACCTACTCAGGAAGCAAAACGTATGTTGGAATAAGATACATTGTTTCATCACAATACTTGTGATATCACCATGTGATGTATATTTGCCTTTTATAATAAAGGATGTTAAGCGTGAGCACCATGTATGTCATCATAACCCTCTTAGTACATAAAATAACAAAGGGCCAGCAGCTGGGGGCCCCTATATGCACTCGCCCACTTCCCATCCAGCCAGATGTGGACCCATAGAGACAACATCAGTACTAACCCTGGAGTGCAGCTGTGGCTCCCCCTTCTGGCGGAAGAAGGAAAAATACATTTTTAAGAAATCTCCCAGATCCCAGACTGTCTGGGGAATTATCGAAGAATGACTGCAGGCAAAGTGATCATCAAGGTGACAAATCGTTACCAAAGATAAGCAACTTATCCTTTAGCTGGGTCACTTCATGGCTTGATCGTAAATGGGGGAGAACAACATTCATGCATGAGAGCCATGAGGCCTTTGTGGGTCTTCATATTTTTTACAGTCATCAGCGGGATGCAAATCTGCTTTTTAAGAGGCATTGCTGTTCGATTATCCGCATCATGAGTGGTGTCTTGGTTTGCACAGTTGACCTTCACTGGAAAAACATCTAGGGGGGAAGTGTTGGAGGTTGTGCTGCACCCTCTCTTCTGTGTTATGAAGTCCATACTTCAGTAGCTGTAACCTCTGCATTCTCTCGAGTCTGGCCCACCATTGTAGATGAGAAGGGGGTTTGTCCTTAAAAGGACAAGGATGACCTCCCTTGTGGAGTGTGATAAAGTGATTGAATGTCTTATGAAGGCAGCTGGAGAAGCCTCAGTTGTTTCCCTTGCTCTCCACTAGGTGGAGACCACCAAAAAGTTAGCTCCTTACCACGACAGATATGTTCCTCTGATAAGAGAGCCGTTGAGTGCTGTCTGCATCTGCAGTCATCCCCAGAATCCATTCTGTCTCGTTTTTGTAATTTTTTTTCACAACAGCTGCTTGTCTGTAGAGCACGGGAGCTTGTGTGTGATCGGGAATGTGCATGATTTTTCAACCCTGGAACCTGCTCCCTAACAGATATTTTTAGCAATTTGTGCTGGAGAGTAGCAAACCTTATCTGGACTCTGTATTTGTTTGCCGTAACGGTTTTCATGACCGCTCCCTCAGGCAATTCGACGTCGGGTATTTCTCAGAAAAGTTTATCTGAAAAGTTCTTACACACACCAACTTGTACAAATCAGCGATCCCGGCAATGGCTCTACTCCCTCACCAGCTGTCTCACCAACTCACTTTCCTTATGCTCATGTATTCTTGGCAGCAGACCCAGGTCATCTCTCTGCTTCCTGCTTCTGCCGCAACCTCCTCACTGATCTCAGGTGGAGATTCCCTCTCCACTCACCCACTGGACTTTCATATGCAGGACTCGTCTGCTCAGCCCAGTTTGGATTTGGCAGAAGCGCGATTCCTCATCATTGTTAAAGTGCAGCTTGACTTTCCACTTGCCAAGTTGATTTAATTTGCCTCCTGCTCCATCATATTTCTGACCACTGGCACCACAAATGCCTTACTTTTAGGCTCAAGGCCACAGGACTTTCTCCCTCCCATATCTATCCAATTCGTTCTCCTGTAGGGATTCCCTCTCTGCTCACCTGCTGGACTTCCAGATACAGGGCTACTTGGCTCCCATCTTTGCTCAGGCCCCAGATTTGGTAGCAGCGTGACTCCTCATCAGTGTTGAGGCACGTCCTGGCTCTCCACTTGTAAAGTCAATTCAGCTAACCTCCTGCACTGTTGCATCTTTGCACCACTGTCTCTTTTCCTGGATCAGCTCATGAATACTCATTCTGTGCACTTGCTCTGTATTTTAACCTGCCACTTTTCCTCATGAAGCTTCTGATTGGCCAGTCATCCTGTAATTGGTGCATGGCCCCAAAGCTGACTTGGTAATCAGCGTCTCTCGGAAACTCACCTGTGACATAATCATCGGACATCCCATAACTATCCTTAGAACCATCACAAATTATGTATATATCGTAGTGAAGTCACCCCTTTTTGTGGAGATCAGAACCAGCTGAGGATGGCAGCATGAGAAGAAGACGGACAAGGCTGTGCTGTGATTGGAGGGGACAGTACCAGTCAGGGCTGAGTATGCCCAGAGCAGCAAATTGAAAGGCCCAACAGGTGCACAAATTAAGA
Organism: Pseudobranchus striatus; assembly: GCA_035044885.1. NCBI lineage: Eukaryota > Metazoa > Chordata > Amphibia > Caudata > Sirenidae > Pseudobranchus > Pseudobranchus striatus. The sequence continues at coordinate 2,948 of JAWWMD010000048.1, read as the reverse complement.
GCGAATGGGTGAGACGACAAGCCTAGCTGTCAGGACGTGGAGTCACAATAAGGAGATTACTGAAGGCCCAGAGAATGCAGAGTGGAGTCATGCCTGAGGCGGAGTCTGCCATGGGCCAGGGAGGATGTTGTTGCCAGGTGGAGTGTGGCTGATGAGAGGCAGGCCTGAGGAAGCAATGATGCCAGAGGCGATATTTTCCAGTGAAGTACTGTGGCTGCGAGCAGAAGGCCAGATGGTGCACCAGTGGAGTATGCAGCAACTGACAGAGTGAATGAAGGTGCTGTGTCAGTTGGAGGTGTGTGGCATTGCCAAGATGGGGTTGACCCAAGAACTAATCACCGCTAGGAGGTGGAAGCAAAGTATCCAGCAAGATCGCAGTAAGTCATGGGGTAAAGAGCGTGGGATACCCAGTGGACTTTTCCACCAGACTAACAGTGCTGGGAAGTGTGTGTGCAATGAGAGCCAGACAGTGAGACCATTGCAGTGAACACAACAGAGAGAAAGCAAGCCTCAGATGAACAAGACTCTAGCCAGGCCTTGGCGTCCCAGACTAGGGGTGCACAGGCTATTGCAAGTTAATAACAACAAGAGAGAGAACTTGAGTGAGATAGTGTACCCCCAAAGTCTGTCTGCAGACAGAGCACAACCACTTGCATAACGGAGCAGCACAAGGCTAGCCATTTACCCATGACCAGAATTGCATGCAGATGGGAAGGGGTGTGAGTGGGGATGGCATGCTGCCCATGACAAGTCAGAATGGTCCTTCAGTGTGAGTGAGAGCCACGACCACCTGGATCTCTCCTTGGGACCCTTACCCAGGCCCAATGCTTGCCGAGCAATACGCACAGTCAAGTTGATGGAGACACAGAGAGCCGCAGCAATTAACAATGTCCCTGCTGAATGTCCATCAGAACTACAGCTGCTTGTTCAGATTGGCCAGGGAGTTCAAATGTTTGCCATAAAGCAGCTTCTAACAGATCAAATGATTTTAGTACTGGAGAGTTTTGCTCCATAATGGGGGAAGAGCCATACAAGAACCACTCCAGTGAGGAGATTAGAAACAACGGTGACTTTTATGACTTCAGAAGTGTACATAGCAGGTACTCTGAAAGTGCATGCAGCATTGGTTGAGGAACACCACAGATTATCAGAGTCTCAAACTTTTCCTGTAGTGGCAATCTTGGTAGCATCCTCAACTCAGGCTGTGTCGGGCTGGTAGTTATGGGTGGATATGTCATCACGGTAGTGGGAATGGCAAGCTGACAATTACCCAGAAGAGCCTAGCTGGAATCCGTTTTTGTGTAGCGAGACCGGCTCTCCAGAGTTTTGAGAAATGGCAGAGGCTTGCGTGGCCAGAGCACGGTTGAGGTGGCGGTTATCCATTGTATGGTGTCTGCATCAACTGTCATGAACTGGGCTAGAGGCGTGGGGCAGGCGGGCAGGTAGGCGAGGATGGAATCCACCACGTACCCAGAGGTGGAAAGTAAGCCCCCTCCTGGTGAGTCTAGATGTCCACTATTACACGTGCAGCATGGCCAGAGCACCAGGGAAATGTCTCAAGTCCAAAACAAGCCAGGTCAAGCCGTGCGAGCCAAAGCAGGAACCAGGGAGTAGGCAGAGTATGGTCAGGGACCGTCCGAGTTCAGTGCCAGGCGGTCACACCAAATCTAGGGAAAAGAGAAGAGAGTCTAGAAAACGGTCCTATGATCAGCCAGCCAGGTATGACCAAACAGAAGGGATGAACAAAATAATGCTCAAAAGCACCCGGAACAGGAATACAGCACAAAGTCTTCAGCAATACGGGGATGAAATATCGGGTATGCAGACACAACGCGCTGTGTTCACGCCAGACCTTTATACTCTTCCGGCAAGTAATCAGAGGCAAGGCTCTTTCAGAACAAAGAGGAAAAAGATGGGAATGAAAGACAGACAGATACATTGAAATGTGGTAGTTGAAGGGTGAAGACATAAAATAATTACTCCCGTATGTGGTGTCTCCCCCTGAGGAGGGATGCTTGTTGTTACGATCATGTCAGGATGGGATTTAGAGAGTCATAGGAGCATGTGGCACACCAAACATGGAACCAGGTACATTTGAAGGAGTGCTCCCCGCTGGGTGAGGAACCATCAGAGGGTGTTGTGGGTTGGGAGGAGTGGAGCTGTGAGGTGCCTCTTCTGGGCAGAGGTACACTAGCCAGTGTTGGAGGAGTGGTGGTTGTGTCACAGGCATTTTTTGTATGGGAAACATTGTTAAACTCTGAGCCAGAATGGTGGCATGGCCGCAGCACCACATTCCTATCGAAAGAGGCCAAAACCGAGCCTCGAGGATGAAGTGTGAGAATGGCTTTGATTTGGAAAGAGCTGGGAAGGGAATAGTTAGACCCTGCAAAAGACTATAGCAGGAACCTGGGGTCTCACTAAGGAGGCCCTGTGAGCCTACCAAAACAGTATTGAACCATAATTTGCAATTCCTAGCACAACCAGTATGGAGTGCTGTAAAGACTTAAGCCCCGATTCTTTAAGGTTTGTAAATCGGAGAAACCATTCGTAAATGGTGTTTACGCATGGTTTTTACGAACCACGCGATTCCTTAAAGGAAGTCGGAGTCGGTGCATGTGAAGTCCGTGCATGGACTCCGCATTGATCTTACGCATCCCCCTTAAGAATGACCCTTACACATGGGCATCTGTATGAGGCCCTGACAGTCAGGATTCCATAGCATTTGTAAAGACCATTTACAAATGTTTTTCACAAATGCTTTTTCCGACTGCTCGCGAGCAGTCGTAAAGGACCCAGATGGGCAAAACAGTGGTGTGTGTTGTGCACGACGGTGCAGGATCAAGGCACAAGTGCCTTTCATAAGTCATAGCTGTATGTAACTGACATGTCCATGAATGTGTGTGAGGTTACATGTACGTACATGCTTGTGTGATAGCTGAATGCACCCA